>JANRMT010062831.1:5534723-5630319 GCA_026402145.1 Polypterus bichir lapradei
TATATATATATATATACACTAGCAAAATACCTGCGCTTCGCAGCGGCAAAGTACTGCCTTAAAATTTTTATTAAGAAGAAAATTTAACCTTTTTAAACTGAGGGAAAATATACCAATAATTATTTGTTAAGGATCTCTTTGTATACCATGTTGCCAGTTCGGCCCTCCGGTTGTAACATGACCAAGCTGTGCACTGAGCTTACTCTTGAGCATGTAACGTACAGTTGGCCATGTGAACAGTAATCTTGTCTCAAATCTCACAGCTTGGATTGCTGCTGTCATAATCGGTTTGAGTTTCATAGTTTGTTTCAATTACGACAGTATTTGCAGGATTTGTTGTGTTGAAGTGACATTCGGAATCTGTCAAGCATTGTAAGCACACAACCGGTTTCATCGATAACTTCACATCCAGCTTTTGAGAGTTTAAACATTCATAAACATCAAAGTGTCCACTACTGGAATCGTCACCTGTGAATCTAAGATGTTTAAGAGGCATTGGCGGTTGTCGAAAGGTGTAAAATATTTGGCCATTTCGGTACACTTGAAAGCGACAACCGAACAATTCAGCGGCAGCCATCAACTCACAAGCAGAACCACAGGTGAAGGGCTTAAGCATTTCACTCTTCTAGTGCTCCTGTGTAGTATAATTATCTCCTGTACCGTCATCAGTCCACACCTTGAACCTGTCCCAGTCATTCAATACATAAGACACAATGTTCCTCCGGATATCAAGAGTGAACCTGATACGGTCGTGCAATATGTAACAAAGAGAATGGAAAAGGCAGGTGCCGTCTCCGGGCATGGAAACCACTCGGTAAGTGACAGTTCTTTGATCGATAGTGATCACCTCGATAGACATGGTAATGGGGGTTGGAATGATAAAGGAAATGGGTACCTGAGCAATGTAAAGTAAGTCTAAAATACCTACACAATAATTATAATCGTAATAAACAAACAATAAAACAGCGGAGAAGCCGTGGATTAAATAAAAAGGCTGTAGTTATCAGTAGGGAGACGTGAATCCTGTGGCGAAGCAAGGAAGGGAAGGTAGAGATCAGAGCGACGGACGGTCTTATATAGGCAGGCAGCCAACAACGTGGGAGGCGTTGGGATGGGGGACCCAACACCGCCTCACATGGTGACCGAGCTGCAGGCTATGGACGTATATATGTACGAAAGTAGGATTCAGTTAGCGTTGGGAACCCATGTACCAAATTTCTTGAAGATGGGCCCATAAGTAACAAAGACTGTTGAAAAGTTCAATATGGTGGCCGACAGTGGCATCATACCACCGAAATAAGTACGTACATTGGTTTCGGTTAGTGCAGGGAAGCCGCCTATAAAGTTTCGAGAAGATCGGGCCATAAATAAGGAAGTTCAACATGGCGGACGTTGTTGACCATTATGACCATTACGCGTAGAATTTCTAAATGAAATCTGCTTAACTTTTGTAAGTAAGCTGTAAGGAATGAGCCTGCCAAATTTCAGCCTTCTACCTACACGGGAAGTTGGAGAATTAGTGACGTTGGAAAGTTCAATATGGCGGCTGACAGTGGCGTCATACCACCGAAATAAGTACGTACATTGGTTTCGGTTAGCTCAGGGAAGCCACCTACCAAATTTTGTGAAGATCGGGCCGTAAATAAGAAAGTTTAACATGGCGGACGTTGTTGACCGTTATGACCGTTACGCGTAGAATTTCTAAATGAAACCTGCTAAACTTTTGTAAGTAAGCTGTAAGGAATGAGCCTGCCAAATTTCAGCCTTCTACCTGCACGGGAAGTTTGAGAATTAGTGACGTTGGAAAGTTCAATATGGCGGCCAACAGTGGTGTCATACCAACGAAATAAGTACGTACATCGGTTTCCGTTAAAAGTTTAATATGGCGGCCGACAGTGGCATCATACCACCGAAATAAGTACCAAATTTCAGCCTTCTACCTACACGGGAATTTGGAGAATTAGTGACGTTGGAAAGTTCAATATGGCAGCTGACAGTGGCGTCATACCACCGAAATAAGTACCAAATTTCAGCCTTCTACCTACACGGGAATTTGGAGAATTAGTGACGTTGGAAAGTTCAATATGGCAGCTGACAGTGGCGTCATACCACCGAAATAAGTATGTACATTGGTTTCGGTTAGCGCAGGGAAGCCGCCTACCAAATTTCGTGAAGATGGGGCCATGAATAAGAAAGTTCAATATGGCGGACGTCGTTGACCGTTATGACCATTACGCGTAGAATTTCGAAATGAAACCTGCTTAACTTTTGTAAGTAAGCTGTAAGGAATGGGCCTGCCAAATTTCAGCCTTCTACTTACACGAGAAGTTGGAGAATTTGTGACGTTTGGAAAATTCAATATGGCGGCCGACTGTGGTGTCATACCACCGAAATAAGTACGTACATCGGTTTTGGTTAGCGCAGGGAAGCCACCTACCAAATTTCGTAAAGACAGGGTCATTCTTATACCTACACGGGAAGTTGAAAAATTGGTGACGTTGGAAAGTTCAATATGGCGGCCGACAGTGGCGTCATACCATCGAAATAAGTAAGTACATCGGTTTCGTTTAGCACAGGGAAGCCGCCTACCAAATTTCGTGAAGATGGGGCCATAAATAAGAAAGTTCAACATGGCGGACGTTGTCGACCTTTATCGACCGTTATGACCGTAACGTGTAGAATTTCGAAATGAAACCTGCTTAACTTTTGTAAGTAAGCTGTAAGGAATGAGCCTGCCAAATTTCAGTCTTCTACCTACACGGAAAGTTGGAGAATTAGTGATGAGTGAGTGAGTGAGTGAGTGAGTGAGTGAGGGCTTTGCCTTTTATTAGTATAGATATATGACAGCAACACTCATCACTCACAACAGTGACAAAACAATTACATTGACAATCATGTTACGTTATTTTCAAAATGTTTCCTTTTCTTTTTCATTACTTCTTTAACACACTACTTCTCCGCTGCGAAGCGCGGGTATTTTGCTAGTAATTGTATAAAATACAAGTTAAGATGTCTCAAATATGTTTCTGAATATCTCAAAAATAGATTTCTGTCCATTTTGTGGTACTTAAAATGCAATTTTAGATACTAGAAATAATTTACCCTGTATTTTTAATTCAATTACATATTGAAATATCCTAAAATCATCAAGAAGTTTTATGAAAATTTGGGGATGTTATAGGAAATGTTTTAAAGAACTCTCAAAATAAATTTAAGGTATCTGGAAATGCATTTGAGATACTTAAAAATGTATTGCAGATATCTTGAAATGTATAAAAGATACCTTGAGTTTTACATGTCTAAAAAGCTGAACTGAATTAAAATAAATCTGAAATTCATTTTGAGATACTGTATGTTATAAAGTCTTTCTTGCTGTCATGTGCTTTTTTCATTAGCCCTTTAACTATTTTGTCTACGCTCTTAGTGAATTGCCTGTCTGAGGTAACTGTGGCGTGAGTTATTGTGCTGTGGTTATGGTAGCTTCTTCAGGGTAGCTGAAATAGTAATCCGTCACTAATGTATGGCTTTCTCCATGCAAACCAAATGTGTTTACCCCAACATAGTACTAAGGTCTGGTTGTAGCCAGATGTGGTGAAAGTGTTTCTGATTGGTTCAGAGGCATATCCTTATTCATTTTAGTCCAATACAGAGCATCATTAGCTTTCCACTTGTGCTTTTCCCCACTCAGATAACCTACACTGATTTTGTGAAGAACCTCTTTCTTTAGGCTTATGGGTTTAACACTTTCTGCCTAAGAAGATTATGCCATTCTCCACATTAAGATCCGATAGATACATTATGTTCAGTGTGCTATGGTGGGACGGTCCTCAACCTGATCAGGCCATTCATTCAGTATAGCTGCTTTCAAATATGTTGTTATCTCATCTGCTTCTTTAACTGTTCAGACCTTTCGGTAGATATTGAAAGTGACGATACAGTCCTGTCCACTGAGGACTGAAAGTTTGTACCTTGCATTCAAATGCTATTCTCTTCTCTTCTCTTCTTTGTTCATACTGTAACAGTATATCTGCAACAAACATGTTCTTTCCTGAAGTATAGATGAGGTTTGCAACTTTTGTTGTCTTGATTCTTTATATTCTGATTAGACAGTCATTTAAAGAAAACATTTACAGTATGATTGGTCTGCACACAAATACATTGAATAAAGCCATTTTTAATATAAAAAGAGGGAGTAAGAATTAAAAAGATCTGTGAAAGAAGACAGAAAGGAAAGGATCATAGGAAACAGCCAGAGGACAGAGAAAGCAAGCCTTAATCTTTGCCATACTTCAGGCCTTTAAAGAGATTTTAAATGACTTGCCAGGAAGAATAAAATTTTGCACTTGAACCAGTAAAGGAAAAACTTATTTTTTGAGTTAGAGAAACACAATCAAAAAAGCCAGGGAACTTATTTGATAAAATAAGAGTTTGAGGAAAACCAAAGATAGATATAAAGGAACAGACCTGAATGGGTCTCCAAATTTCTCCTATTGCAGGAGAACACCAATACACATGTGAAGGAGAGTAGCAGGTGTATGTACAAATCAAATTTGGGATCAATATCTAGGAAGATTTTAGCCAGTCTAACCTTAGATGACTGGATACAGTTAAGTAATTTAAAATGAATTATGCCAGCCCGTTTTGATTTATTTTTGCATTTGTGAATGTATTTCTCTGTTATTTTCTGCATTTTTTGTTTTTCAAAGTAGTATTGTTTTCTAACTTTATTTTCATGACATCACTGTGTTGCCTTTTGTGGATTGTTTTTGAATTGTTTTTGGGTGTCTGCATCACTATTTTGGATTTTGATGCTTGCCTTTGGCCATTTTGTTGTTCGCAGTGTTCTCATGGACACCTAACACGTGATGTTATCACCAAGATGTTATGTAAAACACCATCATGACAATCTTTGCATTCAAGATTTTGAATTAAAATGAGAATTGTGAGTGTTAAAGAAACGGGTAAAATGTATTTGACAGTGATTAGAAAAAACACTTTTAGGTAAGGTTTTGGTGGTTTTGTGTGCCTCCTGTTTTTGACAACTGCCCATTTTTTGTCTACTGTTTTTCCCATTTATCTCCTAGTCATGTGCTTATTTAAAATCTGTTCTCCATTCTTCCTTTTCAGTCGGAAGAAAGCCAAGCACATATACAGAAGAAATGTATTCAAGATAGTACACTTCCCTTATTTCATCATATAGTTCAAAACATAGATTCTGTTCCCATAGAGATTTCATACTACACAACATATCACTATCTACAGAGACAGTATATATGAATATATCTGGGTAATTTACCCTTTTGTATTTGAGGTCAAGAATACAATCAATAGCCAATTCTGGAGGCAGAGCAGAAACATTCTGCATTCTGTATCAAATAAAATGTTGGACCTGAAGGTAGCAAAAAAAGGAATTTACAATAACAAATACCTGTACTTCTCCAGAGAAATAAAGACTGATCTGCTGCACAACAGAAGGTGGAAAGAAAAGATTTGGAGAGACAGAACTCAGATTGAACTGAAACTGAAATAGAATGAGAACAACATACCATGGCACTGAAAAAAACAACAATAAGACACTTTAAATTTTAACTAATGTGGGAGGTGCAGCTGAATATGTGAATGCATCTAATAGGAGGTCAAATGAATGTTAGCTGACCAACAGTAAAACAAAAACATGGGTAATACAAGGGCCTCCTCTGTTTTTACTGTTTAAAAAAGTTTTTTAGATTTTTTAGGATATTAATGTTCCAAATGATGAAAGATAGAGTTTGATCAAGCTATATAAGCAAGGACTTAGGAATAACTATCGAGATGCACTAGGATAAGTACAAAAATCTGAGTTTATATATCCAACTATAGGGACAGAGAGAGTGTAGACCAATAAGCCAAGTCCTCCCTAGTACACTCCAACAAAGGAAGAAAAGTCTAATAGAAGACTGTTACCTTCATGCACAAGTAATTTTTTCATAATTCCAAAAGGGAACTTACAGAGAGGCCCCCATTGGGCAGCTGGATTAATTGGAAACCTCTCAGTTTTATTAAAATTGAGCTTGTAAACAAAACATTCGACTTTGCTCAAGGACAGAGATTATAAGAGAAAGGGAGGAAACAATATCTATTAAATAAAGAAAAAGATCATCAGTATAAACAGAGATTTTATACTCAACACTGCCCTTTATAACCCTATAAATTTGCAGACACAAACATAGAAAAACTAGCAAGGGGCTCAAAGGCAATGTGAAACTGAGGAAAGGAAAGAGTTCAATGTTGTCTTGTACATACAGTACAATGCATGCAAATAAGAGAAATATAGAGAAAAAATATGATTGTGCCAGCAGTGAATTCAAGAGAAAAGGATAAATATTTGACCTAAGAGATTAAGTGTTGTTCAAAATGAAATTTTTGAAGCATGGAATAATAGTGCTTCCACTCAACACAATCAAAGACTTCCTCAGCATCTAGTGATAGAATAACTTCTGGTGATGATGAACTAGATTTAGTATAGCAGTTAGCCATGTTTCTTAGAAACAAAAAACAGTACAGTTTCTGACGTCTCTTTGGATGGTCAGTTGTATCTGAACATCATTTACTTTATTATCAAGTAAAAGCACATTGGCCAGAAAAATTCTAGACGGAGGACTTCAGTTACCCAAATGTTTTGTTCTCATTTGAACAATATCCTTTACTCCCCTTTTCCTAGCTCAGCAATAGTTGAGTTATGCTATTGTGCTGCCTGAGAACAATTGGTGGCAGTAACTCGGTATTTAATAGGCCAAATGACAAATTCTGAATAATTATTCCAATGTTAATAGATGTTGTTCATCATTATTAATACTGATGATAATCTACAGAAAAATTAAAACTAACAACATGTATATGTGAATGTTAAACAGTACATTTACAGACTACACTATATATATTGTCACACACGTGCGATTGGGAGACAGCTGAAGGGCCTAAATGATAGCAATTCTATGCCAGACCAGGGGGCGGTGGGGTGCGCTGAATGTCTCTCTCAATCTCTTGCAGACCATCCACGAGAAATGCTGCACCAGTGCCACTGATGACATCACTTCCGTTTCCGGTGCTGATTATGATGTCACTTCCAGTCCCAATGATGTCACTTCTGGCCCCACTCCAGATGATGTAATTTCCTTGACTGGCTTTTAAAGCTGCCATCTTATCGCAATAACTTCTGTTTTGGACTTGCATCTGTGAACATCTCTGTTCTATTTAAAACTAGCAAAATACCCGCGCTTCGCAGCGGGGAAGTACTGCCTTAAAATTTTTATTAAGAACAAAATTAAACCTTTTTAAACTGAGGGAAAATATACCAATAATTATTTGTTAAGGATCTCTTTGTATACCACATTGTCAGTTTGGCCGTCTGGTTGTAATACGACCAAGCTGTGCGCTGAGCTTACTCTTGAGCATGCAACATACAGTTGGCCATGTGAAAAGTAATCTTGTTTCAAATCTCACAGCTCATAGGTACACTTGAAAGCGACAACCAAACAATTCAGCGGCAGCCATCAACTCACATGCAGAACCATAGGTGAAGGGCTTAAGCATTTCACTCTTCTAGTGCTCCTGTGTAGTATAATTATCTCCTGTACCGTCATCAGTCCACACCTTGAACCTGTCCCAGTCATTCAATACATAAGACACAATGTTCCTCCGAATATCAAGAGTGAGCCTGATATGGACGTGCAATATGTAACAAAGAGAATGGAAAAGGAAGGTGCCATCTCCGGGCATGGAAACCACTCAGTAAGTGACAGTTCTTTGATCGATGGTGATCACCTCAATAGACATGTTAATGGGGGTACGGTTGGAACGATAAAGGAAATGGGTACCTGAACAATGTAAACTAAGTCTAAAATACCTACACAATAACTATAATCGTAATAAACGCAAAATAAAACAGCGGAGAAGCCGTGGATTAAATAAAAAGGCTGTAGTTATCAGCAGGGAGACGTGAATCCCGTGGCGAAGCAAGGAAGGGAATGTAGAGACAGGAGCGATGGACGGCCCTATATAGGCAGGCAGCCAACAACGTGGTGACCGAGCTTCAGGCTATGGACGTATATATGTACGCAAGTAGGATTCAGTTAGCGTTGGGAACCCGCATACCAAATTTCTTGAAGATGGACCCATAAGTAACAAAGACCGTTGGAAAGTTCAATATGGCGGCTGACAGTGGCGTCATACCACCGAAATAAGTACGTACATTGGTTTTGGTTAGCGCAGGGAAGCCTCCTACCAAATTTCGTGAAGATGGGGCCAAAATTAGAAAGTTCAACATGGCGGATGTTGTCGACCGTTATGACCATTACGCGTAGAATTTCAAAATGAAACCTGCTTAACTTTTGTAAGTAAGCTGTAAGGAATGAGCCTGCCAAATTTCAGCTTTTTACCCACAGGGGAAGTTGGAGAATTAGTGACGTTGGAAAGTTCAATATGGCGGCCAACAGTGGCGTCATACCACTGAAATAAGTATGTACATCGGTTTCAGTTAGTGCAGGGAAGCCGCCTACCAAATTTCGTGAAGATGGGGCCATAAATAAGAAAGTTCAACATGGAGGATGTTGTCGACTGTTATGACCGTTACGCGTAGAATTTCGAAATGAAACCTGCTTAACTTTTGTAAGTAAGCTGTAAGGAATGAGCCTGCCAAATTTCAGCCTTCTACCTACACGGGAAGTTGGAGAATTAGTGACGTTGGAAAGTTCAATATGGCGGCCGACAGTGGCGTCATACCACCGAAATAAGTACATACATTGGTTTTGGTTAGCGCAGGGAAGCCACCTACCAAATTTCGTGAAGATGGGGTCAGCCTTCTACCTACATGGGAAGTTAGAAAATTAGTGACGTTGGAAAGTTCAATATGGCGGCCGACAGTGGCGTCATACCATCGAAATAAGTACGTACATCGGTTTCGGTTAGCGCAGGGAAGCTGCCTGCCAAATTTCGTGAAGATGGGGCCATAAATAAGAAAGTTCAATATGGCGGATGATGTCGACCGTTATCGACCATTATGACCGTTACGTGTAGAATTTTGAAATGAAACCTGCTTAACTTTTGTAAGTAAGCTGTAAGGAATAAGCCTGCCAAATTTCAGCCTTCTACCTACACGGGAAGTTGGAGAATTAGTGGTGAGTGAGTAAGTCAGTGAGGGCTTTGCCTTTTATTAGTATAGATCTCATTTTTGCAGCCCTTGAACAATTTATGGGTGGTTGCTCCAAACCTTCATGATGTCTAAGACTCATTCTTGTGACAATATATTTGTACATTATTTAAATCATTTTTTTCCTTCATAAAGCAACACTCAGTACCTAAGAATGAAAAAGCAAAGCCATACTATTAAAGATTTTTGTAAATTTAAAACTGAAATATCCATTGACACAGGTACTCGGGCCGTTTGCTGTCACAGTTGAAATTTGACTCGGGTGCATCCCATTTTATTGATTATTGTTTCTACATCTTATTTGAAGTTCGCTTGTGGCAAACTCAATTGACTACATAGGATTAGAAAAAACACACACCTGTATAATGATGTCCCACGGGTGACAATAAGTATCAGACCAAAAAACAAGACATGGCATTGAAGGAATTGCCTGCAGAGCTTAGAATGACAATTGTGTCAAGGCACAGATCTAGGGAAGTCTACAAAAAAAATTTCTGTAGCACTGAAGGTTCCTGAGAGCACAGTGGCTGCCATAATACTTAAACAGAAGAAGTTTCGAACAGCCATAACTGTTCCTTGAGCTGGCTACTGTGCCAAACTGAGCAAAGAAAGCCCACTTGAAATTTGCAGAAAGGCACTTAAAATAATTTTAAACTGTGAGAAACAATATTCAATGTTCTGGTGAAACAGATGGAAACATTTTGCCCTCAGTGCTACACATCATGTCTGGAGGAAACCAAGCACCACTGATCACCTACTGTACATAATACCATTCCAACAGTGAAGTAGCATCATGCTGTGAGGTTATTTTTCAATTGTGAGTCTATTCAAGGTTGAGAGAAAGCTGAACAGAGCAAATTACTGAGATATCTTTAATGAAAATCCACTGCAAAATACTCTGGACCTCATATTGGTCCAAAGATTCACCTTCCAACATAAATTACCCTACGCACAAAACAAAAATAACACAGGAGTAGCTTAGGTACAACTCTGTGAATGTCCTTGAGTGGCCCAGCCAGAGCACAGATTTGAGCCCAATCGAACATGACTGAAGAAACATGAAAATAGCTGTTCACTGACAGTCTCAATCCAGCCTAACAGAATCAGAGAGGATCTGCAAAGAAGAATGGCAGAAAAATCCCCCAATCCAGGTGGGCAAAGCTTATCACGTCATTACCCAGGAAGACTCCCTGTTGTATTTACTGCCAAAGAGACTTCAACAAAGTACTGAGCAGAGGGTCTGAACGCTTTTTCAATGTGATATTTTAGTTATTTTATTTTTAACAAATTTGCAAAAATGTATTTAGTCTTCACATTTTACAAAAGAATCTCTGTGCCAGTCCAATCCTTATTGTGTTAATCTGTGTACAAGATAGCAGTTTGTGGATCTTTACACATGGTGAAGTAACTCAACACGGAAGTCCAGAAAAAAACATACAGTTGTAGTAGATATACTACATATGTAGTAGAGACCAATTGCTGTTTTGTGACTACCAACATTTTGCATAAAACTGCAGTAAACTGCTTTTGGTGCTTTTTGTTATGCCAGTATAAGCGTGGGCAAAAATGTGAATGGGCCTGAATATTTTATGAAGATCTCTGTTCTATTTAAAACCTCAATTTTGCAGCCCTTGAACAATTTACAGGTGGCTGCCCCAAACCTTCATGATGTCTAAGACATATTCTTGTGACAATATATACATTTGTGCATTATTTAAATTCTTTTTCTTCCTTCATAAAGCAACACTCAGTACTTAAGAATGAAAAAGCAAAGCCAGAATATTAAAGATTTTTGTAAATTTAAAACTGAAATATCCATTGACACAGGTACTCAGGCCGTTTGCTATCACACTTGAAATTTGACTCAGGTGCATCCCATTTTATTGATTATTGTTTCTGCATCTTATTTGCAGTTCGCTTGTGGCAAATTCAATTGACTACATAGGATTAGAAAAAACACGCACCTGTATAATGATGTCCCACGGTTAGGGCTGCAACTAATGATTATTTTGGTAGTCGACTAATCGTTCAGTTTTTTCTCTGATTAGTCACGATTATTTCATGCCTGAGTATTTTGATGCCTGCGACCTGTGGTTGCACATCCTGTTCTGGGCTCCAGTGCATGTCTTACCTCATCTGCTCATGTCTGTCTACCTGTGAATGTCACCCTGATGTCTCTGCATTAACACAATTAAAATCTCTTATATATATTTCTCTTCTGGTTTGTCCTGCTTCCACTTCAAAACCGGTCCCGCCCACACGCAGCTAACACGACATATCTCGATTCCTATTTGTCCTCTTCCAAACCCTTCCCCACGCTGCCTGCGGCTCCTCTTCAAAACCGGTTCTGCCCACATGCAGCCGACACGGCATTTCTCAATTCCTATTCTTCCTCTTCCAAACCCTTCCCCCACGCTGCCTGTGGCCTCCCATACACCTTGCTATTTTCGTTATACTGCAACAGTTGTTTCCTAAGTCTTTGTTATAAAATGAATGACAGTATCTTCTCTGTCGACGGGTTTTTGTACAACATCATCTCTCAACTGCCTGTTCCTATCAGTGGGTTATTTCTTGACACAAATGGTTGATGAAGGCAATGCACCATTCTCCGTTCCTATTCTTACACCGCCGTATGCTATGGCAGGCGTCGGCTATCTAGTTAATAATAATCAAATTAAAATAACCAGTGAAAAATATGAATTTGAAAATAATCAGATGTTTTATATTAGTGTGACCATCACAATAAAAAAGAAATACATTAAACAATACAAACTAAAGTGCACATAGTCTTTAAACAAAAAAAGTGCATTTAACTTAACCAAAAATGGCCACTGGTGTGTCTTAAAGTCCAAAAGTTTAAATAAAGCTTAAATACAATTAAAATAAAACAATAATTTACAGTTTATTAAAGATTCAGTGCATATATTCCTGATTGCAGTGCAGTAACGTGAGCATTTCGACATGCTCTGGTGTGAGGCTGCCTCTCTTCTTTCAGACAATGTTCCCACCTACTGAGAAGAGACGCTCAGATGGAGTAGAGGTAGCAGGAATACACAAGAATGATTTTGCAGACAGAGAAAGATTTTTTAATCATCACACTTTGAAGGAAAAGTGTTATAATTTATCACATCATGTACTATATTATACCAAAATAACGAACTAAAATATGTAACACGCTAATTACTGATAAACTCCAAAACACAAGTTACCTAACATTAGTTAGAGATGGTTTACTATTTATAAGAACTCAAATATTATACGAAAAAAGAAGAAAAAAAAAATAGGACAGCTCAGCTACTCCTATTCACTCGTTTACTACAGTATAGCTCCAAACACGTTAGCAAACATAACTGAAATCATATTCACTTAACCCTTAAACCGCCGCAAATGGCTAGAGCCGGTTTCCAGTATAATTTGGAAGCACGCTGAAGCCAAGTATATGTGGTGATGCACATTCATTGAACTCCACAACTGGCTAAAGTTGTTTCTCAGTGCAATTTGCCAGCACGCCAGAACCAAGTATATTCGGCGATGTTTATTCATTGAATGCTGCAAGCAGCTGTAGTCATATCACAGTGCAATTTGCCAGCATGGAGGGGGCGAGTATATTCGGCGACATACATTCAGTGAACCCCGCAACTGGCTATATTTGCTTCACAGAGCAATTTGGCAGCACGCAGGAGCTGATCAGTCAGTGCCATACATTCGTTGAGCAGCCAGCTCAGGAGCACTGCAGCACCACTGTCTCTGGGATTGAGCCGTTGTACTAGACGAGCCTGCAATCATCAGTGTTTACCTCTGTGTGTTAGTGTGCAGCCAGTTCAATCGCAGTTGGCTCAGTGATTTACTGAATTTCATAAATGACTTCAGTTGCACCTTGAACATATAATAATAGATTATAGAAGTAGTTTTTTTTATAGTTTTTACAGTTCATTTGCAGTGTGTAAAATGATTAGTGTTGCAGTATTTGTGATGCTCTTTGCATGAAAAAAAAATGTCTTCCATTAAAATTTCACATTTTCTTTGTGAATTGTGACGTTTACTTAAAAAGTGCAGCTAAAAAGTATTTGGCGTCCAGGGGTGCATTAACCCCCAAGTATGTGTCGGTTTAAGGGTTAACTATAATTGTCGAAACCTTGATATACACATTATAGTACAAACATCAACGTTAACATGTGACACTAACTTTACTCGCTAAAACATACCTCTCGAGAGACGGCAGCATCACAGCTCCAATATGCTTGCGTTTCAGATGCTCGTGCATCACGGAGGTGCTGCCGTGAAAGAAAGCTCCGCTTTGCATACTGTAATCTGCATTCAACTTTTTTTCTTTTTCGATGAAGTGCTCCCACACTTTAGAAAGTTTCTGTCTCAATTTTTTTCCATCTCCTTCCCCCTCCTCTATCCATCTCGCCATTGCAACCACATTTATTTTCCTCTACATTCTTCTTCATTGGTAAGACTGTTTGCAGTCTTGAAAAACAATAACAAACGATACTGCCCCCAGATGTTCATGTAGTGCATTGCAGTCACAAAAACCAATGTGGTTCTTTGTGAGAGGAACCTCTATTGAAGGTTCTGTTTATGCGTTGGCGATTTTTTGTAGTCAACATCGTCGATTACGTCGGCTAATCGTTGCAGCCCTACCCACGGGTGACAATAAGTATCAGACCAAAAAACAAGACATGGCATTGAAGGAATTGCCTGCAGAGCTTAGAACGACATTTGTGTCAAGGCACAGATCTGGATAAGGCTACAAAAAAGTTTCTGTAGCACTGAAGGTTCCTGAGAGCACAGTGGCTGCCATAATTCTTAAATAGAAGAAGTTTCGAACAGCCATAACTGTTCCTTGAGCTGGCTACTGTGCCAAACTGAGCAATTAAAGCCCACTTGAAATTTGCAGAAAGGCACTTAAAAGAATCTTAGACTGTGAGAAACAGTCTCTTGCTTGCAAAATGTAATTGTGTGAATACTGATTTACAAACAACATTAAGCTAAGCAGCCTGTACTCTAAAACAAATGTGATATCCCGTTAGAAATTGGTTTCTAATTTACTTTAGATACTTTGAAATGTTCTTTAAAAAATCTCAATTTTTTTGATATTTAATACATTTTAAGATATCTTTAAAAAGAAAAAGTTATTTCAAGATATCAGAATATCATTTTCAGATACAAAAAACACAATTACAGTTATTTAAAATGAATTTCCATATACATCAAACTAGCTTCCTGTCCATTTCAAAATATCTGAAATGTAATTCAAAATATCTAAAAATAGCCTCCTGTACATTTTGAGATATTTTAAAATAGGCAGGAAGTTCTATTGAAAGAAGGTAATGTTCTATAGAACGTCATTTTGATATATCTCAAAATTAATTTCAGATACCCTAAAATGCATGTAAGGTTGATCTGAGATATCTGAAGATGTATCTAGGATATCCTGAAATGCAGTGTAATATCTAAAAAAATATTACTGATATCTTAAAATACAGAGGAACAAATCACAATATATATTGAATTGAAGTATGATATCTGAAAAGCTGAGCTACATTTTAAGACATCAGAACATTAATTCTAAATGTTTGCTTGTTTAATCAAAATTAAACTCAAGATATCAAATGTTTTCCTCTATATGCTTTGCCCTCTGACCAGCAAATTACCCATCCTTTGATCACAGGAAGATCTCATCTTCCATGGTAAGATAATAACAAAAAGCAGCAAGTACATACTTGCATGCATTAAATCTCCCACCATTTTTAAGGACTGATTTTTTCCTGGATTTACTGGCCCATTAAGTAGTACTCTGTTAGAAAGATATTTGTGATCATCATTTTATGTATGTGGTTGGTCTATTGTACTTTGCAATGTTAAACATAGTCAGTTTCTGTGTGTGTTTTTTTTAAAATATACTATATTGTTTACCACTGAGTACACAGAACAATAGAAAAGGAAACTTCAGAATATTTTAGGTAAATCATTCCCTTTTTTGTGAATGGGACTGCCTGTTTCTAGGATTTGATCAAATTGAGAAAAAGTCTTTAAAAGCATTTCCATAGATAGAAGAGAGTGAGATACAAAAAATACATAAATTGAAAATAAGGAATTTTAGGCATAAACACCACAAGCAAAACTAAAAAACAGACATTTTACTTAAACAACTAAACTTGAATTAAATGTAATAAATTATTAAATCAGCAGTCATTAAGCATTCATTAAACTAAATCCAAGTTGATAATCTGCACAGGATGTTAGGAGTTCTCCTGCAATATCCATCAACTTTTTAAAAACAATGAAATAATTTTGATAAGCAAATGTATCCACATCAGGAAAATCTAAAACCAATTTCCTTTTAATTTTTTCAGTAACTGCAAACTTAAAGTTATTAGTGAATGACTATAACTGTACCTTGATCAAGGAACCTCTTAGGATTTTGAGATCAGACATTTTGACCTCATCATCTTCTAGATTAAAGTCACAGCTACTGCTGTAATTTATCTTATGGAAACTTATCATCCAAGAGGGCATACAGGGTATTCACACGTGGAACTGATGTGTTGTTATTTTCCGGAAAATTAAAATTCAGGAGAGAATAAACTTCTTGTTTGCATTAAATAATTAAATTAGTGTTGTCAGTCAAACTTGCCTATTACCATTTTGCTTATGACATTATCATGTTAATTATTTTGTAGTATGCTAAGGTAATCTGTGATATAGCATGTTTGCAGTTACCAGCAGCAAAATAGTCATAATGATAAATAAATGCTTGTTGAATGACTGCTAATACTACATACTGCACACACTGCATTTATCCTGTCTTCCAATAAAATTGAAATGGTCTTATTTGCCAAGTAGTTTATGCAGTTACAAGAATCTTGAAACATCCTTTGGATCCAGCTGTCTTTTCAATTTCATCATATATAACCACATCCCCAGGTAAAACAAATGATGTGGTTTGATCAGGTATTTCAAGGGTTTTCTCATTTCAAGTAAAAGTCCTAATTTCATCCTCAGATTCAGAAACTTCATTAATAGTCCAAACACATGTAGTGCTGCTTTTAAAGCCCTCAAGGCAATACTTTTTTTAACAGAGGACTTATTTCAGCTTACAATGCAATGAATGCTTCATGAAAGTTTTATCTTCTTCATGGCATATTTATGTCTTCGATAAGCAATGCAATGCAAGTTGCTTGTGACTTTACAGTATTCTACAAATAATTGATATTAATTTGATAGTTCAGTTACGGGCTATATTAACTTCAGTGTATTTTTCTGCTCTTTTACATGTGCATAAAGATACACTAATACAAGTAATGTAGTTTAATTATAGTGAGCTATTTTTGTCAGTGTAGATGATTAAACCAGTGCCTTTTGACCATTCATAAATACATGTAGTGGGCAATTTCTCTGACTCCATAAAACAACAACATGGCATTTTTAGTATAATGATTATAAAAAATGACATGGGCTTCTTCCCATCAATAAACAAAATAAACATGGCAATCAACATACCAGTTTTTTTTAAAATGCCTGTGTTAGTGCTTACGTACAATATACTACTATAAATAAGTGATAAATTGTTGCCCTATTTGAAAAATTGCTGCATGGATACTGAAGAAGTCTGTTATTTGGCTTTACTAATTTACCTTCATTTGATAGATACACTACTATTCTACTGCTTGTAAACAGATTTACAAGAGAATCTAGTTTTATTTCTTCAAAGAACTCACCTACAGCTGAAGCTGTTGAAGATTGTGTTTTAAATTTCAAGGATATTGTCTGGGTTCTAATAGGCAAACAGTAGGATTATATATCTGCACCTTCAATGTTGTTTATACTGTTATATTTTGGAATTCCTAGATGAGTGGGCCAAAATGCCAAGTAGCCCTCACTGCAGCTTTTAGAATGGGCATGTGTAAATGTAGCCAGAGTAAGACTCTGCCCATATTTCCTAGATGTCCCATGATTCAGTCATGCAGGAGCTTCATATTTGAGATCACACAAACAGCAATGGCATAGGCAGCTTTTTCAAGCTACAGTGCCCTCCACTATTATTAGCACCCCATGTAAAAATTAGTAAGAAGGGTTAGAAAAAAATCACTGCTGAAGAACTGTTATCTTGCACTGAAAAAATGAGAAACATCTGAGTTTTAACTGAAACATGTTCATTCAAAGAAAAACAAAGCCCTCACCAAGAAATAAATATTTTTAACAAAAATACACTTGCCAAAATTGTTGACACCCCTGTATTTAATACTTTGTACAACCTCCCTTTGCCAATATAACAGCACAGAGTCTTGTCTTTTAACCTTATATAAGGTTGCAGAATACAGAGCATGACATCTGAGACCATTCTTCTTTACATAATCTCTCTAGAGCATCCAGAGTCCTAGGCCCTTTCCTGTGTACTCTCCTCTTCAGCTCACTCCATAGGTTTTTAATAGGGTTCAGGTCAGGAGACTGAGATGGCCATAGCAGAACTTTGATTTTGTGGTCAGTTAACCATTGCAGGGTTAATTTGGACTTGTGTTTCAGATCATTATCCTGCTGAAAGATCCAATGACGACCCAGTTTTAGTTTCATGGCGGAGGTAGCCAGGTTCTGATTTAAAATCTCCTGATATTTCATGGAATCCTTGATGCCATGTACCCTAACACTGTTTCCAGGGCCTTTGAAGGAAAAAGAGCCCCACAACATCATAGAACCTCCACCATATTTCACAGTTTGGACAAGGTTCTCTTCATTATAGCCATCCTTCTTTTTATACCAAACCCATTTTGTGTGTTTATTGCCAAAAACTTTGACTTTTGTTTCATCAGACCATAGAACACGATTCCAGTCAAAATTGTAGCAACGTTTTACAAACTCCAAGTGCTTACATTTGTGGATAACTGACAGAAAAGGCTTCTTTCTAGCATACCTTCCAAATAATGTGTTTGCATGGAGATGCTGTCTGATGGTGGTTCTGGAGACTTAATAACCCCAGGATTTTACTTTTTCTTACAGTTCCCCAACAGTGATCCTTGGAGATATTACTGCCTCTCTTACCATCCTTCTCATTGTATGTGGGGTTAAAATAAACTTGAGTCCTCTGCCAGGCAAGTTTGTCACAGTCCCAGTTGATGACCACTTTTTTATTATTGCCCTAACTGTAGAAATTGGCATTTTCAGGCAAGTAGCTATTTTTTTATAACCATTCCCTGAGTTATGAAGGGCAACACACTTCTCCCTCATTTGGATTTAGTGTTCTCTTTTCTTTGCCATGATGATGGTTGGCTGAGGAAATTTGGTTCTGTGTATCCTCGCATTTGTATCCCATTTAATCAGGAAGTCATTGATTTCAGCTGGAAAGTTCCTATGCACTCCAATCAATTTAACAATGTCCAATTTAAAGGGGAAACATACATCAGTTACATTGTTTCACATTAATTTCCAAGGGTGGCAACAATTGTGGCACATGTTTTTGTTAAAAATATATATTTCTTGATGAGGGCTTTGTTTTACTTTGAATAAACTTGCTTCAAATCAAAGTAAGATATTTCTCATTTTTTCAGTGCAAGATCACAGTGCTTCAGCAAACAGTGATTTGTTTTTTCTTAAGCCTTCTTACTAATTTTTACAAGGGGTGCCAATAACAGTGGAGGCCACTGTATGAATATATTTTATGTTAAGTTTGTAGAACTGAAATCATTCAGAGGAAAAGAAAAAAAAGTGTTATCATGATGCATTATTAAACATTCATAATTGGTCTTTTTAAATGTAACTAAATGTAGGATATGTTCCACCATTCAGCACAGTTCATCTATAGTTTACTTTCTCACACAGCCTAACCTGAAATACCTGTCTATGTATTCATCATTATTAATTTCCATTTGTATACCTCTTTAAATGTTATTGATAAAAAGCTTCATTTTCCTGTGGTTCTGTGTAGCCTTATTCAAAAAATAAATTATAATAAAGTCTGAATAGTTAAACAATAGTAATCTTTCAATTTTCTCAGGATTGCTTAGGATTATTTAAGACAGTCTTCTCAGATTGAGTGTTTTGCATTTAACCTATAAATGAAGTATACAATTTAAGTATTAAGGTAAGGAATTTTAACATGAAAGTAGAGGAGTCTGCATCTCTGATGGAGAGGCTGTAACTATTTATTTTTACAACTCAAATGCTCTTAGTTGGATTGCACAGCCATGTGACTATTTTTGGAGGAGGCGGAAGCCCAAAACCATACAAATGTACAAAAAAAGATTGTGTAGTTAACAGTTGTCTGTTTTGTTAGTACAAATCTAAAACTCACAGGATATTTTATTATATAGAAATCTACATCAAAGCATGGGTGAAGCATGTGACATGTATGTTTGATTAAAATACATTTTAAAATTCTTTTACTTATAATATTGTATGTTGTTTTTTAATTAAGAGAATTAAAAGAAGAATCTCAGTATTCATCCAAACTTTTTCATGTTAAACTGCATGCAAGCTGTTTGTGGATATTTATATGTAATTAAGTGATTTACACAGAAGTCCAGAATTAGACTTGTATTTACAGTAGAGACACACCCCCACTTTGTGACTGCCAACATTTTGCATATAAGTACAGTAAACTGCTTTTACTGTTATGTTCACATAAGCTTCAGCGAATTGTGATCATTTACCTGCAAATTTGAACTGCTACTCACAGATGTACCTTGTGTGGAGCAATGGCCATGTTACTAATCTAACAACAAACACGCACATACATATTAAAAAAAATAATTGATTTTTCGGCTCAGCCAGTCAAAATATTCATTAAACACTACCCAGGTTAGACCCAACTCTATTCCAGCAGATGCAGCAAGTACTAGATGCAGGACATCCTGTTCCTTGAAGATTTCTTTTTAAAAGGTTACTTTCAAAAACAATCTGAACTACTATATTATACATGACCTCTAAAAATCCAAACATAGCCAATACATTTTTTGTCTGACTGCAAAACGAAGACAGAATTATTTTGAAGATCAATTCTTTATAAATAAGCAAAAAAGTTTGTCTTCCAACTAAAGACTTTAAAACATCACATTATAAATGGTTCTAGTCACTTAACTTTCACATTCCCAGCCTCTGAATGAAGCTGCTACCCAAAAGATACTGTAGTTTACTTAAATACAGGGTGAGCCAAAATGAAGTAGCACATTTCTCACGGTCATTGCGTGAGGTAGAGGCAGCCGAGTGGGTTGGGTTTGGGGTCGGGATCCTTTGATTGGTGATCCATTGTAGTTTTCAGTCGGCAACATGCCTTGGTCTGGTGCACACCATGCTTTTGCTGTTGGAAGTGTTCTTCAAAAACAAAGAATCACAACACAACATGCCTTCCGAATGCACTTCAGCAGGGCAGTGACATCCCAAATCAGAAAACAGTCTTTCAGTGGGTGGCTAAATTTAGACAGACGGGTACAACATTGAAAGGAAAATCTCCAGGCCATCCTCGGAATGTACAAATGTCTGAAAAGAACCAAGCTGTAAGGGCAGTCTCCTAGACGTTCAACGCGCAAACATGCTTCTGGCATTTTGGCATTTCAATACGTCTTTGAGGAGGATTTTGCATGAGGACCTTAATTTCCATCCATGCAAAATGATGGTAGTTCAGGAACTCACAGAAAGAGACTGGGAGAGCCGTAGAGAGTCTTGCACAAACATTCTGCAAACCATTCATTGAGATGCCATCGTCATGTGCAGTGACGAGGCACATTTCCATTTGAATGGTTGCATAAATAAGCAAAACTTTCACTGTTGGGCTGAAATCAACCCTCGTGAGCTTCATCAGACACCCCTGCACAGTGAGTGTGTTGTAGTTTGGTGCGCTGTTGCAGAATTTAGTATTGTAGGCCCTTACTTTTTAGAGGAGGGGATAGCAACGGTCATCTTCACTTCTGAACATTACATTGTAATGCTAGAGAACTTTTTGCCGCCCAAACTGGAAGAAATGGATGTGGTGGATACCAGGATGGAGCAACAGCTCATACCACGCGGAGATCCATGTACGTTTTGCGGGAGATGTTTCCGGGGAAGCTGATCTTCCTGCGCAGTGATGTCGGGTGGCCTTCACGTTTGTCTGATCTTGCTCCAGTTCTTGTTGTGGGGCTATCTCAAGTTGAAGGTATACTCACACGGACCTCAAAACCTTGAAAACCTCAAGGACGCTATTCGCCACAAAATCACCACTATTCCCCTTCAAATGGCCGAACAAGTCATGCAAGCGTTCAGAAATTGTTGTGAAGAGTGTATTGCTAATGATGGCCACCACCTTGAAGACATAATTTTTAAAACAGTGAAAAAAATCTATTTTGTATACCCTTTCTTGTGTTCTAATGAAATTAATTTTGTCTTGTAGTGTTTTTGTAGAATGAACGTTTGAAATGTGGTACTTTTTTTTTTGGCCCACCCTGTATTGTAAAGGGTATTCCATCTAGACCCCTAACTGTCAGTTCATGCCCCCAGCAAAAAATGATTATGCATTTTCTTAAAGTTGTCATCATTCTAGATTTCTAATTCACTCAGAGTATTGTTTCATCCTGATAGTAATTGCATACTTACAGTACCATCCCTGATAACTGACTATACTATCTAGATTCCTTTGTTTTCTCACAACTCAGAATTAGTATAAAATGATGCTGCCATCAACAAGTGACCATTCATTCAGCATAGATATTAAAAAATACTTTCTTAATGCAAAACTAAAGTGTACAACTGGCTGCTCTCTGACTTCTCTGGAATCATCTCTATGACCTCCCAGAGCTCTTTTAATTAGACATTAAGTAATAATGTAAAAAAATGTTACTTGAAGTATATGAGGCTTCCAATTATGAGATTATAATAACAATCTTAAAATAAAATTACTGCTTCACAGTATAGTGCATTATAGTAGAGTGAGAATCAAATTATTTTCTATTTCCAATAAAATGCATTTAATCACTGTATGCTACAAACCACCAAGTTGCAAAGACATGTTTTTCTCTAAAGTGAGCTATTCAGGTATAGTTCTAGAGTACAGTTACTGTATCTCCTGTGTATCATTAGACTTAAAAATTGGGAGTGTGTTCCCCTCGACTTTCTTGTATACTGAGATAGAGGAAAAGGTCATCATAACCACTTCCAGTTGCAAAATATTTCTCAACTATCATGTATCTTTGTTTCTCCTCATAACTAATTGATAATATCGATATACAATCATTTATCTGTATTTATAATCAAAATTTATATTAAAATGATATTTTCACACTTAAGGAGGTTGAAAACGATGCAATTTTTTCATGTTTACATATGCATTTACCTAGATTACATGCATATTAAAGAGTTGTAGTCAACTAAAAAAAAATAAAGAATAGGTAAAACATATTTAGCAACATTTAATTATTAATTAAAAATGAATAAAAGTTATTGAAAGAATATGTGGTATATTAAATACAGATTTTAATATTTTGTACACATTTATATTTCCATGATACAAAAATGCGGATGGTTGTTTAAATAAAATACTACTTCTGGTTGAGCAATTTTTCTCAAATTTCACATCTGTTTTCTTTTTATCATTATAAATATCTATACAAAATTTGAATCATTTATCTGTAATAATAACCATAGTTTACTTGAAAATTTGTGAAAGGATTCAGCTAAAGTACCACTTCCGGTTGCCAGAAGTGGCCAAAAAGTTGATAGGATTCTTTATTTTTGATATAAAGCAGGTGTACAAATTCTAAAGCCACTGTAGCCCTCCAGCTCAAAGAATGGCATCCCTGGTGTAAACAATCCAACCCCCCTATTAAAAAAAATACTTGGTTTATGCTAGCATCCACAAGTGAGGATTAAATTATTAAGCAGCAAGAAATCTGCTAAAACCATTAATTCTTGTATATTTATATTGTGCATATTTAGGTACACATGCAGCTTCGATGAATTGATTGATTTCAGTAGTAATTTAAATGAATATCCCTACATCTAAGACTGTCATTCATGTGTTAGATTTAATGCATTATTGGAAAAATGGCAAGTGCAGTTTAGTTAAAATCCTTACAAAAACATTTTAAACTACAAATCTTTACATCATATGTCATCATACTGCCACCTAAAGTCATTTGGAGGGGTTTAATATAAAGGCTATTTATCAACAATTAATACAGGGTGAGCCAAAAAGAAGTACCACATTTCAAATGTTTATTCTACAAAAACATTACAAGATAAAATAAATTTCATGACGACACAAAAACAGATTTTTTCACTGTGTTTTAAAAATGATGTCTTCAAGGTGATGATTTCTGAATTCTTACATGACTGATTCAGTCATTTCAAGGAGAATAGCGACGATTTCGTGGCGAATAGCATCTGTGAGGGCGTCAAGGTTTTGAGGTCGGTGTGTGTATATTTTCAAGTTGAAATAGCTCCACAAGAAGAAATCGCACGGCCACCTGACATCTCTGTGTAGGGAGACCAGCTTCCCTGGAAACAACTCCCACAAAACCTGCATGGATCTCCACGCTGTATGAGCTGTTGCTCTAACCTGTTGAAACGAGGCATCCACCACATCCATTTGTTCCCGTTGGGGCCACAGAAAGTTCTCTAGCATTTCAATGTAAGATTCTGAAGTGATGATGACCGTTGCCTCCTACCCCCTCAAAAAAGTAAGGGCCTACAATGCCAAATTCTGCAGCAGCACACCAAACTGCAACACACTCACTGTGCAGAGGTCTCTGATGAAGTTTACGAGGGTTGCTTCCAGCCCGATAGCGAAAGTTTTGCTTATTTACGCAACCATTCAAATGTAAATGTGCGTCGCTGCCCATGATGATGGCATCTCAATGAACGGTTTGCAGAATGTTCGCGCACAACTCTCTACGCCTCTCCCAGTCTCTCTTAGTGAGTTCCTGTACTAACATCATTTTCTATGGATGGAAATTAAGGTCCTCATGCAAAATCCTCCTCAAAGATGTATTGGAAATGCTTAAAGCAGAAGAATGTTTGCATGCTGAACATCTAGAAGTCTGCAAACTTGATGCCCTTACAGCTTGTATGTTTTCAGATATTCGTACAGTCCAAGGACGGCCTGGAGCTTTTCTGTTCAATGTTTTACCCATCTGTCTAAATTTAGCCAGCCACTAAAGAATTGTTTTCCGATTTGGGACATCGCCGTTAGATGAAATGCTGAAGTGCGCTTGGAAGGCACGTTGCGTGGTAATGATGGATTTATTGTTTTTGAAGAAAACTTCGACAGCAAAAGCACAGTGCTCACCGGACCAAGGCATGTTGCCAACTGAAACCCACAAGGGATCTCATGTCAAAGGACCACCACCCCAACCTGCTCGGCTCCTCCACCTCGCTCAATGACCTTGAGAAATGTGGTACTTCATTTAAGCGCACCCTGTACTATATGGTTGCATTTTATATTACATTTGGTCGGTACTGTACAGTATTGCATGC
The DNA here is from genome assembly GCA_026402145.1 of Polypterus bichir lapradei. Classification (NCBI taxonomy): domain Eukaryota; kingdom Metazoa; phylum Chordata; class Cladistia; order Polypteriformes; family Polypteridae; genus Polypterus; species Polypterus bichir. The sequence continues at coordinate 5,559,358 of JANRMT010062831.1, forward strand.
ATATTAGGATTTAGAAGACCACAGAATGAACCATAATTAAATGTGACTCGAAATTCAAATTAAAAAGTCAACATTTAATTCAAGTCACACTTTCTTATTGAACTGGAAAATAAAGATAAACAAGTAAAGCTCAAAGCACCATCAATATTAAGTTAATAGGAGTGACATTTAGCAACCAATGAGTTGTGGATAACATTGCACCTATACTCAGTGCAAACAAATCATGAATGCAAGAACCTCAGGAGTATGGTGTTAAGTCATAAATTTTGAAATCAGTGTCAGTGTTTCCTTAGACTAATAAAAGATTAGACTAATAAAACATTATTTCACATTATAATAATATACAGTGCTTATAGAGTATCTAACCACTTGAAAGTTTTCATATTTTATTGTTATTAAACACTGAATCACAGTGGATTTAATTTGTTTTTTGACACAGATCAACTGCAAAAGACTCTAATGTCAAAGTGGAAACAGAGTGGTTCAAACTGGTCTAAATTAATTACAAATATAAAATACAACATAATTTATCATGTAAGTATTCACCCCTTGAATAGTATGGCAAACCTAAATAATTACTGGTGCAGCAAACTGTTTTAGAAATCACATAATTAGTTCAGTGGAGATCATCTGTCTTTTTTTCAAGGGGTTTCTATTGATTGTAGTATAACTGTCCCCATGTCCATTAGAATGTGTGGTGTATGGCCGGCCGTTTATCCAGGCCAATACCCCCAAGCCGCCAGGTGGAGCCCTCCTTGCAGTATGGAGGTCCCCTGAAGACCAGCAGGGCATCATGGACATTGTAGTTTTTATACGTAGCCCTGCTGGATGCCATGGGGGCCACTAGGAGATGCTGCAGGGAGGAGCAACAGGTATTTTCCCTACGCTCCGGAAGCACACATGGACAAGGGGAATGACGTGCTTCCGGGGTGAAGAAAAGGACTTTTTACCTGACCCGGAAGTGATTGAGAGTCACATGGACTGGGGATTGGAACGCTTCCGGGTCAGGGAGGATTGTATTTGTGATTAATTATTGTTTATTGTATGAGTATAGTGGAGGAGAGGGTGCTTTGTGCACTGTGGCAATTTAATAAAGTCGATTATTGGACTTTTACTTGGTGTCTGGAGTCGTGGACAGGGGTTCAAGGGAGCGATAGCGCCCCCTATCTGTCACAAATGGAAGCCTCACCCTTATAACAAACACAAAAGAAAACTCCAAGCAACTCTGTAAAAAGTTAACTGAAAAGCACAAGTCAGTGATTATTCCTTGGAGTAAGGTTAAATCGATCATTAAGAAACTGAAATAGTGTAGCACAGCTATAAATCTGCCTAGAAGAAGTCATCCACCAAAACTTACTGATTGTGGATGAAAATGACTAGTGAGGAAAGCCACCAAAATACCGACAGTTAACCTTTACGTTTTGCACACTTTATTGTGTTATAGGTTCAATTTTAAATTGATACATTTTCCATGTTTTGCCATTCAGTCAACACTCAATAACTGATAATGATAAAGTGAAAGCATATTTTCAGAAAGGTTTGTAAATTTATTAAAAGTCAAAAACTGAAATCTCTTATTTATTCAGACCCTTTGTTGTGGCACTCCAGATTTTGGTAAGATACTTCCTGTTTACATTATCCTTGAGAATTTGATTGGAGTCCTCCTGTGACAAGCTGGATTGATTGGGTATATAAGGTTCTACAATTCACACTGCATATAAGGACAAACCCAACCCATGAAGTTCAAGGAACTCTCAGTATACCTCTGTGATAAAACTGTGAAAGCATAATGGCCTTAATAATTGTGAAACTGAAGAAATTTGGAACTGCTACTCTTCCAAATTAAACATAACTGAGTACCTTAGCACTAATGTCCTTGTTCAGGGAGGTGAAGAAGAGCCCAATGGTCACTCTAACAGAGCTTTAGTAGTCCTCTGCTGAGATGGAAGAACTTGTTGGAAGGTTCACCATCTCTGCAGCACTCCATCAATCAGGTATTTATGGCAGAGTGAAACAAGTCTTGAGTGGAGTTTACCAAACAGCCATTAAAGGGCTCCGATTGCATGAGGAAATTGTTTCTCTGGTCTGATGAGACAAAAGATTTAACACTGGGGAGAATTTAATTTCTGGCAAAGACGAGGCACTGCTCATCACCTGCCTAATACCATATATGCAGTAAAGCATGCTATGAGGGTGTTTCTCAGTAGCAGGGCCAGAGAGACTGGTCAGTTACCAAAGGTGACTGTAACTTCATTTTTGATTTACTGTTCACCTTTGGCTGTGTGGCCAGACATACATTTGCCAGTTAGCACCACCATCATGGGCCAGTTTGTTAATAACTATAAGATTGCTCAATGAAATGAGATTTGGTTTCTAACACAGTACTACCAGGACAACAGCAATCTCATCCTTAATGTCAGCAAAAAAGCAGCTAGTCATAGACTTCAGGAAGCAGAAACTAGGTCATACTCCCATCTACATCATGTATTGTTATGAATCTAGGTTTTTGTCTTGTTTATATACTGTCTATTTTGTTTGTGGACATGTTTGCCTTGTAATTTATAATTTTTACTGTTACAGCTGGCAAAGTCAATTTGATGTCCAAAGAAATGCAGGTTAGGTATATTGACAATCCTAAATTGGCCCTTGTGTGTAGTTGGGGTGTGTGTATGTGTGTTTGCCTTGTGATGGACAGGGGTTGTTCCTGCCTTGTGCCCTAGGCTACCTGGAATAGGCTCCAGCATAACCCCACAACCCTGTTCAGGACTAAGTGGGTTAGAAAATGACTGACTGACATTCAAACAAGCAAAAGCATTGATATAGTAACAATATTTGGTTCAACTCAATCTACCACACTTTTCCCCAGCTTCATGAGCCTAAAGCTCTGCCTTTGTCCATGCTCCCAAGCTAATGGATCTTAGCAGATCGAGAAGTGGTGGTGGAGCATTAGTTGGAAACGCACCTATGACTGTGCAGAGATGCCATTTTTATAAGCACTCCTGCTATAGATGATGTAATGCCAGCTCATTCTTTTGATGATTCATCCCTGGCTGATGTAACTTGTCCAGCACCGTTGCAATAAATTGTGAATGCTCGAATGAATGACTGCTCTTCAAAATATTCATGGTGATGAAGAGGTTTTTTAGTAGTCTGAGACTGATAGCCCTGTTCCCAGATAGAGGTGGCAGGAAATATTCCGACGATCAGGACTACAGTCTTTCTTGTACATTTGAAATAGGGAGCCATTTTTAACCAGACATCACTGAGACTAACACCCTTTTGTTGCTCTTTAAGTAAAACCAATTTGGGCATTTCTAAGGTCTCTAGATGAAGATATGTTTAATTCAGGGATGGAAGTAGCCTTTTGGCCTTAGCAGTCCACTGGCCATCTGCAGTAACAGGAGAATGGCTGTCATAGAAAGAGGAAGATTACATTTGAAATGCTGAACACAGAAACTATTGACTTGGAAAGAATCTTTCCTTTTTTTGATCTCAGTGTTGTTGCAGTTGTGGAAAGTTCCTGTGGATTTCATTTAAACAAGGGTCAACTTTAAGCAGAAGGTTTTAACAACCCCATGCATATCTCAAATGATATGATTACAGCATTGCAATTGTAATTTACGCTGATTTAGTTTTGACATAATGTTGCATGAAACATTGTCAGTTCTTTGCTGTTATTCAGAAAAAGGTGGAGGCTTTAGGGCTCTGCAGACTACCTAAGAGAGATCAAAATTCATCTTTTTGTTTGCACACATTGCCCTTGCTAAGCCAATGTGCATTGCTACACAGCAGCAGACTGTGATATTCTGTTGACACTTCTCTCAGTCAGGGTTTGAAGAGGCAAAGGTGCAGATAAACTCTTGAAAATTAAGTTTATAAGCCTCATCACTGTTTTCCTGGTATTTTGCCTTGCCTTTGTTTAAACGTTTTATGTAGCACTTTGAGATTTACTGATAATGTAAAGTGCCCTATAAATAAAATGTATTATTATTATTATTATTTTTCTCAATCTATCACCATTTTCTTTTTTTTCAGCCAATGTATAAAACTTATTTTACCATATTATTTATATTACTTATATAGCTGTAGTTTTATAGATGGTTGTAACTGGCTATATTAAAATAGACATCTAATTTTGCAAGGTAGATGTCACTGAAGTGACTGTAGTGTGTTTTGAAGGGCTGCTTTATATTAGTTCGAATGCAGATGGCTAGCGTGAGAACACAGCAAGCAGGTCTGCTTAGCATTTGTATGGTTTGGTAAAAATAATCCAAATTGGTCAGTCAAGTCAGAATTAAATTGCTTGTTAAATTACAAACTATATACTTTTTAAGAATTTGCCATGGCTTTATGCAATCTAGACTTACATGTGTTGTGCTCTTTTATTTTCAACAGGTCTATTGCTATAGCAAATTAAGAATAGGCTACATAAGCCGTTCTGATTCTTTTTTAGTGGTATATAGGCTTTACATATGTGGCCTAAGGCTAACCTAGCGAAAATCAGTGATGTAGAGAGAGTAACAGCCTGATAAAAAGGCTGAGTGGCATAGACAATGAGGAAGGGGCTTATGTGGAATACTGGGTCTGCAGCTCAGCAACTAGTGACCAATTTCAAATAAATATTTGCGCCCCACAAAGGTGCAGTTTCCAGTCAGGTGCAGGTATGCTTGAGCGTGTTTCACTCCATGATTAATTGGGGAATTAGCTGACAGTGCCACATACACGTGTGGAGGCGAGCAACTTATTCAGACACCTCAATGATGCAGCGGAGGGAGCGGCTCCTCACACCCATATCCATTTAGGCAGCATAGCATAAAGGAGCCTACATGGGACAGAAGGGGAGGATTGAACAATGAAAACACAGATCAGAAGAAAGGAGAGAGAGAGAGATGTAATAAGTCCCTCAGGAGAGTGTGAGGCTGACATTTGGAGGCTGAAGGAGGCCATTTCAGTTGAGCAATTTGGAAGCTGGAGTGACTGATGTGCTACTCGGTTGGAGCGGCTCCATGTAATGCCAGGAGAATGCCAGTGGGGGCTGCAGGGGTTTCTAAAGGCTCAGTGAGGCATCCTGTTGGTGAAGCCATGGACCGTAGGGGCACAAGTCTGGCCGCGGGAGTTGGAGGGTTGGCAAGGTGCCCTGCCAGTGCCACGGATGGTAGCAAGGGCCCGAGCCTAGGAGCAGCACAGAAGGCTGGCTGCCTCCTTGGCTGCAAGGACCCATTTAGGGTTATGCTAAGGATACGTTGGTTTTTAATGGATGGCACCAGGGACTGAATTTTAAAAGACAGCTTCCTGCAGTATTTTAACTGCTCATTTAGGTAATATTTAGTTGTTTTGGTTTTAACCTCCACAGATCACTGATGTTTATGGATTGTTTGTTTATGTTATTTTGAGCACAATACTTTTGAACACTATTGCTGGATTTTAATAAAAGCACAGATAAACTTATGCATCTACCCCTTGCTGCTGCACGTGTGTCCTCATTTGCCCAGCTCATCCCTTGGTTACATTACAGATGGTAGCGGGTTCAAGAGGCTCCTGGGTTGCAACTGGTAGCATGGAGCCGACCTGCACCATCATAGCTTAGCACTTATATACTGAAAACAATGACGCAACAAGATTTAATTATAAAATAAAAGTGTCAACTAAACAGGACAGTCATACAAGGCCTAATGAAGGTTCCTAACACTAGCCAAAAGTGAGAGGCAGATGTTATCCAGTGCAATACTTGAAGAAGGATCTATACAGAGAGTCACAAAAGGTAAGTACAAAGTAAATAAACATTCACTTAATCTATATACTACCTGTAGCAAGTGGTGAAAAAAAGGTAAAATTAATGTCTCTTTGGGCTATGTGGCGGCACTTGACAATAATTTCTCATTAATTTCAAGAGTATATAAGCAATACTCATTAGTGAGAGGATAATAATTTAGGAGACTGGTTTAATCAAATCTGCCTTTCAAACTCTCCTGCTAAATGCTTAGTCCGCTCTGAGTCACAAAGTAGCTGAACATGGCTCTTGTGCGACACCTAGCGATTTACGTCCGGAAATGCCTACACTATTTTGTTTTGAAAATTTAGAAGCTTTTTTATTATTATGGCTTTATCCAATAACTGAGAATTAAATCAATTTAATGTGGCTGAACTGAGTCAGTTTTAAATTATGTACAGTACTACTTTTTTAAACATACTTGACTCACATTATTATGTAAAATTTCAAGATGTACCTTTGTTCACTTCAGACCAGCAGGCAATGCTACTGCAGTCACTTAGCATATTTTACTTTAATGAATTAATAGGCAAGGAAAATATATGAAGAAAGAAAACACAGTGTATTCTTTCAAATGAATATTAATTGTATCCTCTTTCACGGTATTATTAATGAAATACCATTAAAAGCTGTTTATCTTCATCTAATCATCTGTTCATTAGCTTCAAGATATGCTAATTATAAAATTATGAGTGATTATCACAGTATTGAGCACTATACCTGTAAATATTCTCCATTGAGAAGAGAAATAATTACCATAGATTAAGACTGTAAGACCCATCTTAGATAAATACCATTTTTCTTAACCTCTCATTCTGCAAATGTTTTTGCTTCTCAAGAGCAGACATAAACAGTCAAGAGTCTTTTGCGCTTGGTTTAAAAGCATGAGCTGCACTTAATATGCAGCAGTCAGAGTTATCCAGCACTGCCATGATAAATGCAACGAGCAGTCATCATATGTTTGTACTTGACAGCTTACATACAGCATAATCCTATTATTATCATTGCCATCTTGTTAAGCATATCACTGCGTATTCTATTCAATAAAGAATCAAACTGACTTCTTTAACTAGTTTAGCCCCATCTTTATAAAGTGGAAATATTGTGATTCAAGCCTCAGGCTCTACAGTAATCAATGCTGATGAATGACTAGGAATGGTTTCTTTATTCTGGTCCTCACTGAATAGAAAGTTTCCATTATCTCTTTCAACATATTCACTATATCAAAATGACAGGGGCAAGCAGTTCCACACTTGGCTGGCTTCACTTTGCAGCTACACAGTGTTCATCTATCTGTTCCTCATGTGAAGAGGAAAATGAAAAACAATAAAACCAAAAGTCCTGTCAGTAACCACGTAAATGTCAAAGGCAAGTACTTTCTTTTCATTTCAAATGGTGTAGCTTTCTTTACTCTTGCCCCTGTTGTGACTGATCATAACACATACAACCAGCCACTGTTTTTTTATTTATTTATTTTTCCTTTACGACAGAACACACTCATTCAGTTTTCACAATCAGCTTTAATTCTCTGCTTTCTCACTCCATGAGAAACGCAAACACAGGTTTTATTGTCACTGTAAAAACAATGTGGGGGAAATTAAGATCTAAATCATTTTGATTTTTTTTATTGCAGTCTGTCATGATGTTAAAGAATGTAAAGTGAATGTTATTTATGATCTCTGAAGAGCTGTTTTGCTTTTTATTGTTTTTCATTCTAGGCATCCTACATACCCAAAATAGAAAACATTTTTATTAAACTGTCACAAAGCAGCCAAGACAGAACAGAAAAAAATATCTAGCAGGCAACATAATACGTTATATTCTGTTCATATATGTTTAAATACTGAGCACTACAATCATTTATGGTGCAAATTAAGTATTGGGAGTCATAATGGGAAAAATAGAAAACTGTGTGTGTAAAAGTATAAACCAACAACTATGTACTATCCAGGCTTATCTAAATATGCTGTGCTAAACAAAAAATCTTAGAGAACCTTCTTTGATTTTAACTATGTTTATTTTGCTGTGGACAAACCATATTTTCAGATATATCCGCAAACGACTCAAACATACATACTGTATGTACACATGCACACTCATATATATTGAGTATATATAGTGCCCTCCACTATTATTGGCTCCCCTTGTAAAAATTAGTAAGACGGGTTAAAAAAAAAATCACTGTTTGCTGACAAGACATCATCTTGCACTAAAAAAATGAGAAACATCTGACTTTTAATTGAAACATGTTCATTAAAAAAAAAACAACGCCCTCTTCAAGAAATAAATACTTTTTACAAAAACACATGTGCCACAATTGTTGACACTCCTGCATTTAATACTTTGTAGAACCTACCTCTTGTAAGCTTTTATAAGGTTGGAGAATACAGAGCATGGCATCTGAGACCATTCTTCTTTATATAATCTCTCCAGATCATCCAGGGCCCTAGGCCCTCTCCTGTGTACTCTCCTCTTCAGCTCACTCCATATGTTTTCAATAGGGTTTAGGTCAGGGGACTGAGATGGCCATGGCAGAACTTTGATTTTGTGGTCAGTTAAACATTGCAGGGTTGATTTGGACATGTGTTTCAGATCATTATCCTTCTGGAAGATCCAATGATGACCCAGTTTCAGTTTCCTAGAGGAGGCAGCCAGGTTTTAATTTAAAATCTGACATTTCATGGAATCCATGATGCCATGTACCCTAACAATGTTTCCAGGGCTTTTTGAGGAAAAAACAGCCCCACAACATCACATAACCTCCAGCATATTTCACAGTTGGGACAAGGTGCTTTTTCATTATAAGCTATATGTAACTTTTTACACCAAACACACTTTGCATATTTATTGCCAAAAAGTTCAATTTATGTTTCATTTAACCATAAAACACGGTTCCAGTCGTAGTAAAGTTTTACAAATTCCAAGTGCTTATGTTTGTATACAACTGACAGAAAAGGCTTTGCTCTGGCATACCTTCCAAATAATCTTTTGGCATGGAGATGCTGTCTAATGGTGGTTCTTGAGACTTGATAACCCTAGGATTTTACTTTTTTTTTTTGCAGTTCCCCAACAGTGATCCTTGGAGATATTATTGCCTCTTACCATCCTTCTCACTGTATGTGGGTGTAAAATAAACTTGGGTCATCTTCCAGGCAAGTTTGACACAGTTCCAGTTGATGACCACTTTTTTATTATTGCCCTAACTGTAGAAAAGGACATTTTCAGGCAAGTAGCAATTTTTTTATATCCATTCCCTGAGTTAGCAAGGGCAACACACTTCTCCCTCATTTGGATTGAGTGCTCTTTTTTCTATGCCATGATGATGGTTGGCTAAGGAAATCTGGTTCTGTGTCTCCTCACATTTCTATCCCAGTTAATCTGGAAGTCATTGATTTCAGCTATAAAGTTCCTATACACTCCAATCAACTTAACAATGTCCAATTTAAAGGGGAAACATGCATCAGTTACATGATTTTACATTAATTTCCTAGGGTGTCAACAATTGTGACAAGAGTTTTTGTTAAAAATATTTATTTCTTGATAAGGGCTTTGTTTTTCTTTGAGTAAGTGGTCAAGGAACTAATAAATGTGGGTGTAGCTCACTCAACTGTACCCTTCAGCTATTGTCAGTGTATTGCCAGTGTTGACTGTGTACACATTTTATTGTTTCAGTTATTTAGGATATTTGTGTTTATATGACACAAAATTTCTCATACAAACATACAGTATATCTAAATGCCATCAAACAACACTTTTGTGTACTGATCAGGAATGCAGGAAGACACTACACCTGCACTTTGATGCTGAGACGGCTATGGGACAATGCAGCAAAGACGCAAGGAACATCAAATGTACTAAAGTATGAAAAGAGGTTTAAAACTGATACTGTACAATATAAATTGATAAACTTTTATATTCCTAATTTTTAATCCAAAATGGTTATCCATAGAAACAGTGGTCCACATTGCCTTAGATAATCCTGGTTCTACTGTGTATGTGTGTGTATATATATATTAAATGTTAAAACAACAGACAGGTGAGGTTAATAAAATTAATTATGTCACAACAATACAACCTGCCAAATAGTATATATGTGAAAAGTGAAAGTTTTTGGGATATTGGCCTGGTCAGTTAAGTAGCAGAGGGGGCTGTTAATCAGTTTCAGCTGCTTTGGTGTTAATGAAATTAACAACAGGTGCACTAGTGGGGCAACAATGAGACGACTCCCAAAACAGGAATGGTTTCACAGGTAGAGGCCACTGACATTTTTACCTTCTCATCTTTTCTGACTGTTTTTTCACTAGTTTTGCATTTGGCTATGGTCAGTGTCACTACTGGTAGCATTAAGTGATACCTGGACCCTACAGAGGTTGCACAAGTAGTCTTACTTCTCCAGGATGGCACATCAATATGTGCCATTTCCAGAAGGTTAGCTGTGTCTCCCAGCACAGTCTCAAGGGCATGTAGGAGATTCCAGGAGACAGGCAGTTACTCAAGGAGAGTTGGACAGGGCCGTAGAAGGTCCTTAACCCATCAGCAGGAACGGTATCTGCTACTTTGGGCAAGGAGGAACAGGATGAGCACTGCCAGAGCCCTACAAAATGACCTCCAGCAGGCCACTAGTGTGAATGTCTCTGCCCAAACAATCAGAATTGGACTTCTTGATGGTGGCCTGAGTGCCCAACGTCCTCTAGCTCACTGCCCGGCACTGTGGAGTTCGATTGGCATTTGCCATAGAATACCAGAATTGGCAGGTCCAGCACTGGAGCCCTGTGCTTTTTACAGATGAGAGCAGGTTCACCCTGAGCACATGTGACAGACGTGAAAGGGTCTGGAGAAGCCGTGGAGAACGCTATGCTGCCTGTAACATCATTTAGCTTGACCGGTTTGGTAATAGATCAGTGATGGTCTGGGAAGACATATCCATGGAGGGACGAACAGCCCTCTAAAGGCTAGACAACGGCACTTTGACTGCCATTAGGTATCGGGATGAAACCCTTGGAACTGTTGTCAGACCCTATGCAAGTGCAGTGGGTCCGGGGTTCCTCCTGGTACACGATAATGCCCAGCCTCTTGTAGCAAGTGTAAAATCCAATAGAACCTAACCTGACCTAAATCCAATAGAACATCATGTTTAGGTCCATCCGACGCCACCAAGTTGCACCTCAGACTGTCCCTTTTGGGGAAAGGGATTAAATCTACTGTGGCATAAGAATGACATATAAGAAATGTTTTATGCCTGGGACTACTGGGAATTCAGCTATATATTTCTGGAATACAGTGGCCCAAGACATTCTGAAAGAGTATATCTTTAACTTAGCAGGTTAATACAGTAGGTCAGTCTTTAGGAATATGCTGGTGAAGAGGCTCAGTATATGATAGTGTGCTGCAGTGGATCAGCTACTTTTGGAACTCAGAGAAATATTTATTTGTGAATGCATTCCGTTGTTGTAGGCAAGCAGGCTATAGTGATAAAAAAGGCTGCTACCAAGTCTACTGAAAAATTACAAACAAAAACAGAGAAAGTGAGAAAAAAAGGTAGGAACACAAATTAACCTCCTGCTGTACCAGGTCTGCCTAAATGGCATTTGTACCAAAGTCTCACCAAGTAATCCTCCTACACACATTTATGTCTTTGTAATACATCTGGCCTCTCACCAGTCGAGCTCTTGCTTCCAATTAGCCTCCTGACTCCAGGATCATCCTTCGCCTGGCTGTAAGGTGCTAAATTGCCCCAGACATAATCATCTAAATTTTATGACTCTTTAGTGTTAAATGGTTGTTGTGGCATATGTGAAATACAAAAAGTAATTTTACCTAAACTCTACACACTCCATTCTGATTATTCCACTAAACTGCTGAACAGTATTAGCACTGATCATGTCATTCAAAACAGCATGCTTTTATTTTATTTATTTATTTTTTGGATTTTATTGATTTTATTAAAATCAAAAAACATTCCATACAAATAAGTCAAGTTTTACAAGACTTGGTTAGAAAAAAAACAACCCCCACCCATAAGAAAGAGAGCTAGGCCAGCAGAGTAAAACTTTAAGCTAGTAAAAATAAGTAAATAATTTAATTAATAAATTAATAAAAATAAATAGAGTTAAAAGAGTTAAAAAAGAGGGGAGAAAATCTGATTCTTCTAAAATGTTACTGATTATTTCCTGTCAGGTTTTGAAAAAGTTTTGTAAAGATCCTCTAAGTGAGAATTAGATTTTTTCCAATTTCAAATAGTATATTACATCAGGAAGGGCATCCGGTGTAAAATTTTGCCAAATCAATATGCGGACAACAATACAAATTTCCATACTAGATCAGTCGAGTCCCAGGTTAACAACGACCACCACCAGTACTATTAGCCAACAGGGTACTGGCAGAAATTTGGGCTACTGTTGGCCAAAGACGAAGAAGAAGAAGGAGAAAAAGAGGGGGGAGACGTGTCCGGAGGCAGGAGGGTACTGAGGGTAGGAACTTTGAATGTTGGCAGTATGACTGATAAGGGGAGGGAGTTAGCAGATATGATGGAGAGAAGGAAGGTTGATATATTGTGCGTGCAAGAGACTAAATGGAAGGGGAATAAGGCTAGGTGGATTCCCCCGCAAGTTGGGTGTGCAATGGATGAGAAAGAAGATTTTTGGAGTGAGTTGGATGAAGTGATGAACAGTGTACCCAAGGGACAGAAAGTGGTGATTGGAGCGGATTTCAATGGTCATGTTGGTGAAGGGAACAGAGGAGACGAGGAGGTGATGGGAAGGTATGGTGTCAAGGAGAGGAATGAAATCAGGATAGTGGATTTTGCCAAAAGGATGGACATGGCTGTGGTGAATACATATTTTAAGAAGAAGGAGGAACATAGGGTTACGTACAAGAGTGGAGGAAGATGCACACAGGTAGATTACATCCTATGCAGAAGAGTCAATCTGAAGGAGATTGAAGACTGCAAAGTGGTGGCAGGGGAAAGTGTAGTTAAGCAGCATAGGATGATAGTCTGTAGGATGACGTTGGAGATCAAGAAGAGGAAGAGAGTGAGGGCAGAGCCAAGGATCAAATGGTGGAAGTTGAAAAAGGAAGACTGCAAGGTTCAGTTTAGGGAGAAGGTGAGACAGGCACTGGGTGGCAGTGAAGAATTACCAGACAGTTGGGAAACTATAGCAGATGTAGTAAGGATGACAGCAAGAAGGGTGCTTGGCGTGACAGCTGGACAGTGGAAGGAGGAAAAGGAAACCTGGTGGTGGAATGGGGAAGTACAGGAGAGTATACAGAAGAAGAGGATGGCAAAGAAGAAGTGGGATAGTCAGAGAGATGCAGAAAGTAGACAAGAGTACAAGGCGATAAGGTGCAAGGTAAAGAGAGGTGGCAAAGGCTAAAGAAAAGGCGTATGATGAGTTGTATGAGAGGTTGGACACTAAGGAGGGAGAAAAGGACCTATACCAATTGGCTAGACAGATGGACCGAGCTGGGAAAGATTTGCAGCAGGTTAGGGTAATAAAGGATAAAGATGGAAATGTATTCACAAGCGAGGAGAGTGTGTTGAACAGATGGAAAGAGTACTTTGAGAGGCTGATAAATGAAGAGAAAGAGAGAGAGAATGTTGGATGATGTGGAGATAGTGAATCAGGAAGTGCAAAAGATTAGCAAGGAAGAAGTAAGGACAACTATGAAGAGGATGAAAAATGGAAAGGCCATTGGTCTAGATGACATACCTGTGGATGCATGGAGGTGTTTAGGAGAGATGGCAGTGGAGTTTTTAACCAGATTGTTTAATGGAATTTTGGAAAGTGAGAGGATGCCTGAGGAGTGGAGAAGAAGTGTACTGGTGCCGATATTTAAAAATAAGGGGGTTGTGCAAGACTGTTGTAACTATAGCGGGATAAAATTGATGAGTCACGGCGTGAAGTTATGGGAAAGAGTAGTGGAAGCTAGGTTAAGAAGCAAGGTGATGATTAGTGAGCAGCAGTATGGTTTCATGCCAAGAAAGAGCACTACAGATGCGATGTTTGCTCTGAGGGTGTTGATGGAGAAGTATAGGGAAGGGCATTGTGCATTGCGTCCTTCTGGACCTGGAGAAAGCATATGACAGGGTGCCTTGAGATGAGCTGTGGTATTGTATGAGGAAATCTGGAGTGGCAGTGAAGTATGTAAGAGTTGTACAGGATATGTAGGAGGGAAGTGTGACCATGGTGAGGTCTGCGGTAGGAGTGACGGATGCATTCAAGGTGGAGGTGGGATTACATCAGGGATCGGCTCTGAGCCCTTTCTTATTTGCAATGGTGATGGACAGGTTGACAGACAAGATTAGACAGGTGTCCCTGTGGTCTATGATGTTTGCTGATGACATTGTAATCTGTGGCGATAGTAGGGAGCAGGTTGAGGAGATTCTGGAGAGGTGGAGATATGCTCTAGAGAGGAAAAGAATGAAGGTCAGTAGGAACAAGACAGAATACATGTGTGTAAATGAGAGAAAGGTCAGTGGAATGGTGAGGATACAAGGAGTAGAGTTGGAGAAGGTTGATGAGTTTAAATACTTGGAATCAACAGTACAGAGTAATGGGGATTGTGGAAGAGTGGTGAAAAAGAGAGTGCAGGCAGGGTGGAACGGGTGGAGAAGAGTGTCAGGAGTGATTTGTGACTAACGGATATCAGCAAGAGTAAAAGGGAAAATCTACAGGACAGTTGTGAGACCAACTATGTTATATGGGTCAGTGAGTTAAAATTGTATTGGTTTGAACATGTGCGGAGGAGAAGTGCTGAGTATATTGGGAGAAGGATGCTAAGGATAGAGCTGCCAGGCAAGAGAAAAAGAGGAAGGCCTAAGAGAAGGTTTATGGATGTGGTGAGAGAGGACATGCATGTGATGGGTGTAACAGAACAAGATGCAGAGGACAGAAAGATATGGAAGAAGATGATCCGCTGTGGCAACCCCTAATGGGAGCAGCTGAAAGAAGAAGAAGATATAACATAAGTTACCTACTGACTTAAACAAGGAGAGTTAGACTTATCTTGTTCAACTGGAAGAATCCTATGTGACAATAGTGTTGTAATGGCAATTACAGTTTGTTTGTCCTTCTCCACTTTAAGCCCATCTGAAAGTACACCTAACACAGTTGTTAATGGATTAGGAGGTATTGTGACACCAAGGCTGTCTGAAAGGCATTTAAAGATTTTGGTCCAGAATGATGTTAATTTGGTGTGCGTCCAGAATATGTGACCCAGTGAGGCTGGAACTTGATTGTAACATTCGAAGGTTGAATCTTGCCCTGGAAACATTTTGGACAATTTCAAACGAGACAGATGTGCCCAATATATAATTTTAAGTTGAATAATTGTATGCCTTGCACATATGGAGCTTGAGTGAATTCTGTGCATTGCTACCTTCCTCTCCTTTTCTGAGAGGTTGAGTGAGAGATTCCACCATAGAGGTAGGTGGGAGGTGAGGAAAATGGGGCAGGTTTTGTTTAATAGAGTTTCTAATTTGAAGGTAGTAAAATAAATGTGTTGCTGGGAAGTGAAATTTGGAGTGTAATTGTTCATAGGATGTTTACCCCTAGGTATTTGAACTAATCTGCAATGATAAAAGGGAAGATGTCCAATTATGTGCTTCAGAATTCACTGGAAAGTGCACACTTTCATTTAAATTAATTATGAGACCAGAAATCTTTTGAAATTCTGTTAGGACTGCAGGCACAGTATTTTGTGGATCTGATACAGTACCATAGCATCTGCATATAGAGATTTTCTGTTCAAGACCTTCTCTAATAATCCCCTTTATCTCATAAGCATTTCGACAGTGAACTGCCAGTGGCTCAATGGCGATTGTAAAAGGCACTGGTGACACGGGGCATCCTTGTCTGGGACCATGTTCTAGTTTAAAGTAGTCTGAATTAATGTTGTTAATACAAACTGAAACTTCTGGACTGGTATACAGTAGTTTGATCCGTGCACAAATTTTCAGGCCAAACCCAAATTTCCCCATTGTAGTGAAAAGGTAGTTCCATTCAACCATATCAAACACTTTTTCTGCATCCAACGGTAATAATATCTCCAGGGTGTTAGACTTTGTGGGTGAATATAATACATTAAACATGCATCAAAGATTGGAAACTAAGTGCCTGCCTTTAATAAATCCAGTTTGGTCTTGTGATTTTACCAAAGGAAACACTTTCTCAGTCCTTCTAGCTAGGACTTTGGAGAGTATCTTAACATCATTATTCAGAAGTGAAATTGGTCTCTATGATACACATTGTAATAAGCCCTTATTTTGTTTAGGAAAGATGGTAATTAATGCTTGGCAAAAGGTTTGAGGAAGAATTTTATTGTCTCTATCTTCTGTAAATGTTGCTAATAAAAGGGGAGCTAGCTGCGTTGTGAATTTTTTATAAAATTCGGCAGAGTAGCATCAGGGCCTGATGCTTTCCCTCTCTGAAGTGAGTTTATAGCATCTAGTAATTCTTTTTTTTTTAATTTTATTGAATTTAGCATCTAGTAATTCTGATTGTGACAGGTTTATTCAATTCCTCTGCACTGAGAGTATCAGTTTGTGGTATTTGTAATACATCCAGAAGTGCATTAGATTGTGTCTTGTCTTCTTTAACACTAAAATTAACAGAGCCTACAAAAAAACTCGTAGATCCGTCCCACCTTAAATCGCTTCTCACCTCTACGTCAGCATCTTTTGTCCTTTAAATGTGTTGATAAGCAGCAAGCAGTCTGCTATAACATCCCCCACCAGCGCAGAGTTTTCTCAGCTGAAGTCTGTTTACCTGCGTGTCAGTTGCTTGGAGTTGTATAGAGTGAGAAGTCAAGCAAAATCACACCTTTTATAAATACTATATCGTTATTTGGAACACATTAATTTCTTGTGAGTTCTGTGTCTACAACGATCTATGTAAACACATTGTTAAAAAAGAAACGTTTTTCATGTTTTAGTAATAATTGACAAAATGTAGACTTGAAGTTTATAATGTGTGAAGCCTGAAGTCCAAATATCAAAGAAACACTTTCACAAAAGGTACAAATATAACAGAACAAGTGCGCTTTTATTCAAAAATATAACTGCAGAAAAACAACACGTTAGGGTGCGGCATTGACACGCATTTACTACGACTTTTTCGGTGGCGCAACGGTATCAACTGTTGACTGGTAATCAAAGCTTCATGGGTTTGATCCCTGACGAGTCCGTTTTGAGTAATGAGCTGCTTTTATTCTTACTATTTTAGAATAAAAACATACATTTGATTTCAGTCTGTATCAGCCAGTGTAAATGTATGATACTTGTAAAGGTTAGCATTGTTTTTTTGTTTTTTTTTTTTTTAAATTTAATTTTATTTTTTCAGTTGGATTTCTTGATCCTCCCCTGACCCAACCCCCCCCCCCATCTGACACTGCTGTTTTCACATAAAGACGCGCTATAGCTCTGCACTCTGTAGGAAGTAAGTAAGAGAATCCAAATAAATAGCATTCGATCTGGCTTTAATGTAAGTAACATATAAATGTTGATGTACAAGTGTAACAAAACAAGTGAACTTTTATTCAAGACTATAACCGAAGAAAAAAGTCACAAGTACACTGCAGAGCTTCCTGTGTTTGAGCGACATGGGCATGCTCAAGAAATACATGTGTAATGCCACGAAAAGTGCATGCAGACACTTCAGTTCGCAAGCATTGGTACGAGAATGCAATCAGACTTCTTTTTAGGGCAGTTTCATTCTCTCAATCGCGTTCACAATCCTAAATGTATTTTTTGAGCATGCCTGTGTCGCTCAAACACAGGAAGCTCGGCTGTTACAGACTGAAATCAGATGCATGTTTTTATTCTAAAATAGTAAGAATAAAAGCAGCTCACTTCTCAAAACGGACTCGTTGGGGATCGAACCCATGAAGTTTTGATTACCAGTCAACAGTTGATACCGTTGCGCCACCGAAGCAGTTGTAGTAAATGCTTGTCAATGTCGCAACCTAACGCGTGTTGTTTTTCTGCAGTTATATTTTTGAATAAAAGCGCACTTGTTCTGTTATATTTGTACCTTTTGTGAAAGTGTTTCTTTGATATTTGGTCTTCAGGCTTTACACATTATAAACTTCATGTCTACATTTTTTCAATTATTACTAAAACATGAAAAACATTTCTTTTCTAACGATGTGTTTACATAGATCGTTGTAGACACGGAACACACATGAAATGCATGTGTTCCAAATAACGATATAGTATTTATAAAAGGTGTGATTTTGCTTGACTTCTCACTCTATACAACTCCAAGCAACTGACATGCAGGTAAACAGACATGAGCAGAGAAAACTGTGTGCCGGCGGGGGATGTGATAGCAGACTGCTTGCTGCTTATCAACACATTTAAAGGACAAGCAATTTAAGGTGGGACAGATCTACGAGTTTTTTCGTAGGCTCTGGTAATTCTAGTGTTAAACTTAGTATAATATAAGGGTTTATGGTAGTCTCTAAATGTGTGCATTATATTTTTGTAGTCAATGATTTTGTCTCTGTGTGTGTTGGTTGGTTTGTTGGTGGCCTATCTAGGTCTGGATTTAAAACACAAAGTCCCCAACCATTTTAATTTTATGAGTGTTCATATTGAGAATGGATGCAAATACATTTTGAATGAAGTCCCTATCATCCACATTGGGCACATAGATATTTATCAAAATCACTTTATAGTTAAATACATTACTCATGACAATCACATATCACCCTTCAGGATCAGATATTACATCTGATACTGGAAACGAGACTGTTCTATGTATAAGAATTCCCACACCTCTAGTTTTCTTTGTAAAGCTTGAATGGAATATTTGGCCAGTCTAGTATCTTTGCAGCCAAAACTGATCCTTGCTTTTTAAACAAAAAAAAATTATACAGAGTATAATTCACGAACTGAATCATGAAAAACACAGCATTAGAAACTGTCAGCAATACTCAGTTATAATGAGACGTATGTATTCCAAGGCTTGCTAACAGTTTGTATTATCAACTCATAAGACATTAGACATTTGATTTCTTGCTAAATGATTAAAACATTTTTACTGGTAAATAAACACACTTTTTGTTTTGGCTATATTTAAGTTCACATTCTAAGACTGAGAACCCTTGATTTCTTGTTTATTATTTAATCTTTATTCAATTCAACAGTGAGATGCAAACAAGAGAACCAAAAGCTAACCTACTCCCCTTTACACCTGTGTGAATTCATCATAAACAAGATATTTAGAAATAAAAAATAGAGACAAAGGTGGAGGAATAAGAAATACAAAATATTTCCATTATTATCTTAGAAAGCTAAAATGAACAATATTGCAAATGTTTAATGTGAAAGAATGAAAGCAGCATGTAATAGTCATATTATTAAATAGCATGTTTTAATGATTGCTTCTAATTCAGGCTCAGCTGACCTCTAGGAGAATGATACCCATTGCTTATATTTCTCTGTACAGTACATCTATGAATGCTTGCTGGTTATCACCTGTTGCAGATTTTTCTTCAGCTGCACAGAAGTAAGTTTAGAAGACAAAAAAATTCTCAACAGAAGAACTGAATGTCCAGACCTAATGGTCTGCTCAGACTTTCAATGGTGGTTAGCTGCTCTAAAATCTAACAAACAAATCTAAAGGAAAACTTGCCACACCAAGTTGGTATCACTGACTTAAAAATGACACAAATGAAGCCAATGACAAAATTACAGTTTAACCAGATGTTCAAAAAATATTTAAAAATATAAAGCTTTTTCCTGTATTAGATGTGAAAAAGACACTCTGTAGATATTTGTTTTCCATAAAGCAAATTATCTGTAGTATCATGTGAACCCACGTGCATTCTTAATATATATACACAGCAAAAATAAGTATCTAGAACTTTCATGAGCAGAAAGGGCTTGCTAACCCATGTAGTGTTAGAGATGGCACACACACATTATGCCACACCTTACCTGTGTAGCATCTACATCTCTTAATAATGACATTAGCTTAAAGAGATTCAGGCCACATATCAAACTAAAAGGTACAGGGACAAAGTACACCTCTTTGTACATTGTATTCTATAACTGTTTAAACATTAAATATAGGATATTTACAAATTGTACTGAATTTTTTATCTTTTAGTTTTTTTAGAGTCTAAGACATAGTAATAGGTAGAATACCTATTGAATTGATTGGTTTAATGATTAGGCAAGACTAGAATGAGGCTCCCTATAAATACAGAAGAAGAAAATAGGCTTTTATAGTTTTGCAACTAGCATTTTACAAAAATCAAAAAGCATTTAAAGGCAACTTGGTACTCACTATTAAGACCCATGTCCTTGACACACATTTACTCACCTGTAAAAAAAAAAAAAAAGATAAATAGCATTTATTAAAATGTTTATAATAATAGTTTAATAATAATGAAAATATTGTGAAATATGATATTCCATGTTTCTTTGTAAGATATACAAGGAAAGCAACTTGAATATTAGAATGACTTTTAATAAATAATATTATAGGATGTGCATGTTGTAGTATTTTTTCACTTATCTTTCTATCCAGTGATCTGGTTCTCTTCATGAATATCTCTTTATAGCCTTCATAGAAGCTTAAATTCTCAAGTAACCCCTTTTTCAGACATCACTTCAGAATGAAAAAGATATACTGTATGTAATTTTGTAAAGCGTAAATGTTACCTATTTATTATCCACCATTCAACCTAGTATGCACCTCTACAGAATGTATAATTGCAATCAGCATAAGATATAGTGAGTATATTCAAAATCCAGAGAGAGAGAGTGACAGAGCTGGCATTTGAACTTTATCTCCTTGAGTCATGACATACCACTAACCACATTGCAACCTTCTTATTTGTTTTTAATTTTTAAGCATTTCCAATGTGATTTACATTTATGTGGGTAGGAATTTTCAGATATAACTCCCTAAAACAGCACTCCTTCTTGGCAAAAAGTGCCAGACCAGAGAGCTCAAGAGGAGGAAGGACTAGTGGAAGATTATTACAATAAATCCAGGCCAACAGGTGGTTGCAAGGTAATCCTCTTAAGGAACACATGAAACCTATTTTCAAGCCTATACTGCAAGGTACCCAAAAGATGCTTTGCACATGCACCATGGCTACTTGGACTCAGGTGTATATCTCCCTTAGGAATCACTAGATACCAATGGCTCTGCCCTTAGTACACCCAAGCTGCCTGTGTTCCAGTGACCTGCCAGTTCTAAAATAAATTGTTCTTTGTGGTTTATTTTCACACTTCATGATTTCTACTTCTTTGTTCTGGCAAATATTTTTTAAAAAGTGCTATAAACTTTAAAAAAAGATAAAAAAAATTGTGGTCACATTTTTGTCAAATCTTTCTAAACCAATGCAAAGTAATATAAACCAACATTATAACATCAAAAAAATAAGACCAGTCATTGCGCATAGCCGAGTTTTTCAAGGACACTGAACTACCAAGTCTGGACCAGTTGAGGCCCAAAGCTAAATAAAGCTTAGAGGTCTCTTGTTAAACTTTTTTTTGCTAGATGGTTTCAGAAAGGCAGGGGAGTCACTATATAAGGGGTTAGCCCCTCTTAGAGGGATAAGCTTGATCAAATAGTAGGAGGGAGAGTATGGGGGGATGGTTGATTCCTCTGGCATGTTCAATATGATTGAAGAGCGCACTCATCGAGCCCAGTCATCAAGCAGAGTGGACGGAGGCTACTTGATGTCCATGGGTCCCTTGGGCCAGCTCTGGTCACAGCTTCCTTCCATATAATTCCAAACAAGTTTTATGGAAGACTGCAGTTTCAAAATGTGCATTATAGCAAAAACCAAGCCACGATGTCAAAGGAACTACCTGCAGAGGTTAGAGACATGATAGTGTTGAGACACAGATCTGCAGAAGACTATACACATTTCTGCAGAATTGAAGATTCCCAAGAACACAGGGGCCTTCATAATTCTCAAATGGAATAAGTCTTGAGCAACTATGCCTTTGCCTAGACCTGGTTGTTTCACCAAACTGGTC
The DNA here is from genome assembly GCA_026402145.1 of Polypterus bichir lapradei. Lineage (NCBI taxonomy): Eukaryota > Metazoa > Chordata > Cladistia > Polypteriformes > Polypteridae > Polypterus > Polypterus bichir. The sequence goes on from JANRMT010062831.1 coordinate 5,581,128, forward strand.
AATCAGGAGGAGAAGGGCCTTGGTAAGAGAGGTGACCAAGAATCCAATGGTCACTCTGGCTGAAGTCCAGAGAACATCTGTAGAGATAAGATAAACTTGCAGAAGGATAACCACCACTGCTACACTCCACTAATCTGGACTTTATGGCAGAGTGCTCAGGCAAGTTTTGCAAAAAGGTATTTAAAGGAATCTCAGACTATGAGAAAAAACATCTTATGGTCTGACAAAAACAAGATTGAACTGTTTAGTCTCAATTATTGCACCATCCACTACTGCATTTTTTTTTAAGTATTTTGTTTTTGCCTTTCATTCACACTACCTCTTCAGAGCTGTATACTTATGAAAATGATGGTTCTTTGTTCAGGTGTAGAGAGGCAAAAATGTAGTTTTTCAAAAACGGTGGTTCTAATTGTGCTCTGATTTGTTTGTGCTTATTATGTGGCCCTTCCCTGCTTCCTTAATTGGCTCACTACAATATCTCATTCCCTGATTTGTTACTCCAAGGAAGAATACCATACTTTAACATAGTGGACACAGAATAGCTGATTAACCTATGCACTTATATTGCTTACCTGTATGATTCTAAATTGCAGTTTGTGCAATATGAAAGCTGCATACATGTGCAAAAGGCAAATAATTTACCGGTTGCTACAGTTTTGTGATAAATCCCATCCATGATGGCATTACAGTTGTAGTGAAAAATTAAGATATAGACATACTAATACACACATTTATTTATTCACTTTTTTCCTATTGCATTAGTTTTACAAATGTTGTTTGATACTAGATTCCCTCCGAATACTATGGTCTGCAAATAATAAATCCACTCGCGAATGAACACAGGACTGATTTTTTTTTTTTTTTTTTTTTAAAGCATTGCTTTACCATTTGCTGTGATTTTTCTTTACTGACAAGACAACTGTCACTAGCTCTGTAGACTTTCAACTGTGATCAGAGCATTACTGTGACACAGGGGGCAATTTGCTGTGGCTTATTTCATTTTTTTTCTACATGTTGTGAATGTGCAATAAGATATGTGTATTGATAGTTTTGAAAGCACATAAAGCACAAGGGAATCTGAATTTCACAGGGCTCTGAATTTTTTCACTACACTGTCCTTCAAAGATTGTTGCACTCAATGCATACATGCCCAGTATAGGCAAACGTTTACATTATATGAGTTTTTGGCTGTTTTAGTTTAGATGGGAAATCTTTAGTAAATAGTGTGAAAATGCTAATATGGATGGAGATCATTTTAATTTAAAAATGTCATTTTAAAATGAAAATGTAGTAGTGTGGATGTAGCCTATGTCTTACTTCTAGAGGAAACCAGACACCATTCATCAACTACACAGTACCATTCCAATGGTGAAGCACGGTGGTGGCAGCATCATGTTTTGGGATTCTTTTCTAAGTGGCAGAGACCTGGAGTATACTTGGGGTTGAGGGAAAGCTGATCAGAGCAAAGTACAGAGGTGTCCTTAATGAAAGATTCACCTTCCAACAGGACAGTAACCTTAAGCACAAAGCAAAAACAACACACAAATGACTTAAGGTCAACATTGTGAATGTTTTTGAGTGGTTCCACCAGAGCCCAGACCTGAATTGAATTTGCACCTCTCTGGAGAAACATAAAAACTAGCTGTTTACTTGTAGTCTCCAATCAGACTGACAGCGCTGAAAAGAATCATGCAGATAATAATCGCAAAAAAGAAAAATCCCCAAATTTCAGGTGTACAATGCTTCTAGTATCATACAAAAGAAAACTCCAGGCTGTAATAACTGGCAAAGGTGTTTCAATGAAATACTAGTAAATCAATGTGATATTTCAGTTTTTTGCAAAAAATTCTAAAAACTTATTTTCTCTTTGTTATACAGAGGTATTGAGTGTTGCTTTATGAGAGGAAAAATGACAAATGTGTAAAAAGTGAAGGGGTCTGAACACTTTCTCAAGGCACCGTAAGGTTAAACAAAGAGGTTTTGTAGAAATTGAGGGATAGAGTAGCAAAGAATGTCCAGCTTAAGCTTGGTCTTATTTTATGGTGATTGAGCTCAGAGAACACAAAAAAGAAAATACATCAGAGAGATCCAAGACATAAACTGAAGAATGAAAGAAATGTCAAAAGAAAGTGTAGATGAAAAACTAATACAGCACACCAAACAGCTGAGACCATAGCATATTCTCCTAACATATGTAAACGGAAGGGATTACTAGAAATGCCCATTGCAAAAATGTGCAAGCTAGGTTAAGGCTAGGTGTGTAAATATGTAGGATCACTTATTGCACAATTCACATAAAACGCCAAATACAAAGACATTACTTTTAAGAAGCTAGTACACCAACCGAAAAATCATACTTCCCATCTCCTTTTGCATGCACAGATTTGCTCATATTGAGTCTTAGATTTTAATGTTTTTATAGGTCTTCCATTATTTTTTAGCATTCTAGTAAAAAAGTTTTTTTTAAAATTCATACCAGAAGAAGAATTTCATGTGTATATCAGATTAACCAGTATATCACTTACTCCTAGATGGAATAAAACATTCGGTAATGGCTTCAGGACAGTTTCATAAAATGGAATTCTGGATATCGCAAAAACTTTCATCCAGGAGGACAAAGAGTGAAATAAGGATAGAAAATGGTGAGAAGAGAGCAGAAAGATACCAAATGATCTGACAAATGATATATGCCAGCGATAGAAGAAAAATTAGGATGATGGAATAAATAACCTGAACTTCAATGAATGTAATGTTGTAAGTACTGAACCAATAAAAATGTATCAAGTGTAGTGATGCCATCCCACTCTCAACCAGAGAAAGAGATATGATTACCCCAAATATCATGAACATGGTTATGAAAGGTGTGGGTGTGAAAATGCAAATTTGGACAAGAACCTGCTTGTTCCTCCACCTTATGCCAAATACTAAGTTCATATGAAAATCAGAGCAGAAGTTAAGGGATTGCTGTTTAACTCTCAAGGAAGTAATAAAGATAAAGTGAGAGATCTGTGCAATTCCAGGTTAGTTTCAATTGGAAGCCATGGTGGAGAGCTGTCTGGGGGATTCCAATCAGCCCCAAAGAGATCTCAAAAGTTAATACCAATTTGGAATAGTTCAAGATCAGATAAGTCCAGCCCGTATCTGACCTATCATGAATCAGGTAGAGTGTTTAATGAAGAGTCTTTTGCATTCTAAGGGAATAGAGACAGTAGAGACCTAAGCTATCTATTGTGGAAGACCAGCCCTGGCACAGACAGGCAGACACCAATGTCCCAAACACACACACGTTTACTTACAATATATACAAGTTTCCAGTCCCGCACACAACCCAGTGTCCCTTCACTACACACACCTAAGTCCTAGGCCTTAAACTAGTCCGTTATTCCTTCACCACCGCCTCCTCTCCTCTCCTTTGAGCATCGTCCACTTCCACCCAACTCCGGCTGATGACTGGAAGGAGGCGGCCCCTTTTATTCTTAACCGGATGTGCTCCAGGTGCCTCCTGATGAGCTTCCTGCTGCACTTCCTGGTGTGGTGGAAGTGCTGCATGAGCGCCTGGAAGCACTCCGGGTGTCCCTGGTAACACTTCCGCAAGCACTTCCGGGTGTGGCAGAAGTGCTGACATTCAGGGCTCCTCAGTCGTCTGGGCACCCCCTGGCGGTGGCCACGGGCCCCTATAGGGTTGAGCTTCCATGCTCCATTCCCGTAGCCCCCATACCAACCAGGACGGCTGCCCTCTTGTGGTCCGGGGGTGGTGTAGTCCCTCTCCTGATTCTTTTAGGCGTCCCGGCTGGGACAGCCCCTAGCCGCCCACCACACTATACAGATATCTACAGTAAAAGAAAGCTTGCTTCCAGGTAAAAGTAGGTTTTTTACAATTAGAAGCCTGCTTCCACTGCCTAGGTAATTCATCTAAATTAGCTAATACTTCTGTGCTTAGATTTAAACATTAGACCAATTGTCCATAATATTTATTCCAGCTTGTATTTAATATGAGGATAACATGGCTTTAACAAAACTAAACTGAACAAAGATATTCTTTTAAAAAATGGCCAATTCAGAGCAGAAAGATAATGGCATAGAAAACCAGGAGGTAAGACAGTTTTTGGCACTCTTAAAAATATTTACTTGAAGGAATTTCCAAAAAGAACAACCAGTGAGGAAACATTAATAATCTGATAGAATAAAGGTTAGAAGAGCAGATTTAGACCAATTAAATTTTTAGGCAGATAGAGCTTCAGAGGAGCTTAAATAAGTTAACATATGGGAGATCTGAAGGGGGGTTTCCAAAGAATAGCTAGATGTCATTGGCATACAGAGAAATGTTGTGGTATGTGCCATGCAAGGTGCAAGTATGTCTTAGTTATATACAGCAAATTCTACAGGCTCAAAGGGAGAGCTGAAAAGGAAAGGAGAAAGTGCTTTAACAGTAAGGTGATCACAATAGTATTAACAGAGTTTTTTGTTCGAATAGAAGCAATAAAGATAACATTGCTTCTGATAACAAAACCAAAAGAAAACTTTTCAAGCAGCAGCCCATCTGGACCTAGAGACCTCCCAGACTGCATACAGTCTAAATCGTCCATGAGTTTAATTAATAATAATATGTGCATCTAAAATTGGGGTTGGGCTTCCTCACGTGTTGACCATAGCTACAGGCAGCTATATCCACACAGAAAACATTAAACTCATGTTATGATACCTCTGTGAATATTTTGAATACTAAGATTTATGTGGGACAATTTTCAGGAATCAGTGTTCTAAGGTTGCAACTCACTTTAGTTCTGCTGAGATGTTTTTTGTTTTGCAATTGGTTATTTGGAGAAGTGGGAACAAAGAAAATAGAAGGACAGAAAATGGGGTTGATATGTTTGGGTAGAGAAAGTGTGGCTGCAAAAAAGAAAGCCTGCCAAGAATAACATCCATTGAATCCTATGTTTGTGTCTTTGACCACCTTATCATTAACCCACATTATTAAAATGAAACCAGTGGGCTGTAGCTGATGCCCATTCATACACCTAACCTTTTGGAGCTTTATTACATTAGAGATATTCTGTGTTGAACATAGTTAATTTTGCATTTACTGTGAACATATTTTGGCAAAAAGGCCAGGGAATATCAATAATGTTTTCATCTTACCCAGTTTGATAGTTTGAAACGGGAAGAAACAGAGAGTTTATTGGTGAACAGCAACTGAATGTTAGCAGGTATCACCTTCGTGTTTGCCTTTTGACATTCATAACTAATGATCAGACAACCCAGCACATCAGCAGACCTGCAGCATGGTGAAACACAAGATGCAAGCATAGCTAATGTGTGGAAAATGTGCTGCTCTTGTCTTCATAAGGGGTCATTTTTTTTGTATTTTGTTTTTGGATTCCATAATTCTGGAGTTATTCTGAATATAATTAAAAAATAAACACACTTTTTACTGTTTGAGAGAATGTGGGAATATTTAATACGTAATGGAGTTTATTTGCTTTATTTAAGGATACACAAGTATCCAAACTGGCTACCCAAGTGGTAACTATTATATATATCTGAGAGAAAGTAAAACACATTTTGATTTGTAGATTTTCATTTTATCATTTCCATCTATCCATCCCGTTCTTTCACCTGTTTATGCAAGACAGGGTCACATGATGCTGGAGCCTATCTCAGCAAACATTGAGCACAGACCACTGCAGGATGTAAACACACAGACTCAGCATAGGGCCAATTTAATAATACCAATTCACCTAACCTGAATGTCTTTGGACTATGGAGGGAAGAAATGCCCGAAGAAATTCAGGCAGGGAGAACATGCAAACTCAACTGCTCATTTATCACTACGTTTTATTGTTTTTTAGGAAATGCACTCCTCTTTTGGATTATTAGTATGGAGCCTTTTTTATTTTAAATAAAAAAGAAAGTACCAAAACCATCACAGTTACACACCATGAGAACCAGTAGTTTATTCCACCTAGCTAGGGTTACATAGTGTTATTCAGCTTTCTGCAAGAGAACAGAGTTCAGGTTGGAAATGTATAGCTCACAGCAGTAAGCTATGATTTTATATAAAAGTTATTTAAGCAAAATGCAGTAACGCTTACTAAAGTGCTGTTCTTTTCCTAAAACAGAGCAAGGGATATGGCTAATTGACTGTCTAAAATGTATTCCCATCAAAGAAAAAATTGGATCCTAAAATAAAGACTGACAGATGCATATCTCCATTGTAATGATCGGCAGATAGTAAAAAATTAATTGGGTCAAGAATGATTAATGGCTGCCATGCCCCCTTCTGATCTTTCTAACTTGTTTCAAACTTGTGTTTTTCATGCTTTGTGTCAGAGGTAGGGGTTAATAATAAATAAATAACAGATTCTGACAGAGTCTGGAAGGATGGTGGGGTTCTGTCTAAGGTAGCAGGGTGAGGGATTTTTGTTATGATTTTGAATCTATATTGCAGTTATCCAAAACAGTAATTTAAACCAAGCGTCAGTCTGATACTGAAACTTGGTATCAGAATAATTCATCTCTTAATACTGTATTAGTTAAAATATACAAATGAAAATGCCTCATGTTCCAGATATCTGCTCTTTGTAAAATGATGCATTAATTCTCCAGAATTCACACCAATAGTATGGGAGCTGATGACTGAGCTTGATGATACTCTGTGAGGTATTCCATCCCAGCATTATTGTTAATTTTGCTTATTTAATGTTCCTGCTTGCAAAATGCTTAGGTGCAGTGCTACTGCTTAACACAACTGAAGTCATGGATACTTCAAGAAGAAATGTCAACAGACAGAGAAATAGCTCTGTTCGCCTAGAGCAGTATTTGGGAAGTGGACGGTTGCACATCTATAAAATAACAATCAGTTCATAAGAAGTATAAAGAGTACTATAATTTTTTGGTGGATAGCTGAAGTCCATTTTAAAACTGCTTCAAAGTTCTTGTTGATTTATGTGTAATTACCGAGACTGTATTAAGTTTCATTCCTATGCATATGAACAGTACAAGGACAAAAAATGTTTTTCTGTGTACACTAAAACATTCTCGCATCTTGTCAGAACACAAAGGCTGTTATTATTATGCATATTCTATGTGGATGTATCGTATTATCTATGAGGGACATCTTTCTTCTAGGCACTGATTTTTTCACTTCACAGTACTGCCTGCAGACGTTGCTTACATCTTTTTGATAATGATCACATGTCAAGAGCAGTTGTTCCCATTAAATATAAGACCAGATAAGAAATGTCTGGGCAGTAATTTCACAAGGCAGCACAACTTTTAAGAGACACCAATAAATGTACAGTTATTTAATACATGTTACAAAGTTTTATTGTTAAGCTACCTTTTACTGACAAGGATGCCTAATCAAATTTATTTTTTTTTTAGGCTCTGCACACAGTTTAATGTGGATACCAAACATCACATTGCATATTCTAGCAAGATGGTTGTGAGAATGTTAATCTTCTGGCTGTGCATTTAACTGCACCAATCTGCTTCTAATATTTATTTTGTCACTTGTGACAACATTTGTCATGCCCTTCTTAGGCACTTATTTATCCAGATCTGCTTGTGGAATATATTATATCTGCTGACTCATACCGATCTGAATCCTTGCCAGAATACTGTCTCTGCCATGTTCCAATTCAAAAAAAAATCTTCCTTTTTTGAGGCTGCATAAAAACCACACTGCATTACTATTATTTCTTCTAAAGGAGGGGTCATTTTAGTCAAAATGGTTTGTGAAAATCCAGGTTATCTTTTATTTTAATGACAACCATTATAAAACTGTCAATAACTCATTATGAACGTTGGGCACAGTTTCAGAATATGTTACGTGTACTAATAATTACTTATATACGCTTTTATGTACACACTGCTGGATGAGCCAAAAAACTGGTCTTCTTACTGAAGAGGACATCTGATATTGAATTTCAGTTAAAAGATCAGCAGATGTCATATGAATATGAATGAGGCAATTTACAGCATTCTAGCATGAATCGTGAGTAGATTACGAGTTACTCTGAGATTGTATTTTGAATATAGAGAAGCATTTACACAATCTTACAACACATTTGCGTTTGGAAAAAAAAATGTTTGCACTCTGGTATTTATTTATTTCTCCATGTTTGAAACTTGTGTAGTTCATCAGAAAACTGAGAAGAATTTCACAGAATGAAATGTCTATTACAACTTTAATAAACAATTTATTGTTTAAATAAAATATAGCATCTCAAGCATCTAGCTTGAGCAAGCAAGCAAGCATATAGCATCTCAACCATTTACTTAAAAAAACTGAACATTACCTATAAATATTTATTTCAGTTTATTAAGGCCATTTGTATTTTAATCTGTGTGTAAAAGTTAGCTCTGTGTCATGGACACTGCATTCACAGCATTTGGTTTTAACTCAGACATTCAAACTAGGAAAAGCTTTAACTTGCATGTCAACGAAGCAGATAAATGATATGAATTCTTATAAAATCAACTTTGGTTAGTGCAAGCAAGATTGAAGTAAGCTATGTAAATTACAGCAGCAGAGGGATTTGCCCCCTTTTAAAAGACTACTTTATATGCAGCTTATCGTGTAACAATGGCTTGTTAGCAGCAGGCAGGTTTATTTTAGGAATATTCTAGATATGCCATTCTCCTTTGCTTTGCCAGGCAAGCACAAACACATTTTCATGTGCACAATGTCAAAATAATTTGTGTTTTTAATTATTAAATTAAAATGCTTTTGAAGCTAAGAATATAAATGATTTAAGCATGCTGCATAAATTAACTAAATTGTGCTGCTTAAAGATGACACATAAAAGAAAACACAAAAAATGTAAAACTGTGTGAATAAAATATACAAATTGCATGGTTTAGAATTAGTCAGCTATGCACATCACATTCTCAGCTGTTAAACAAGTATGCACTTCTGCAGTCTACCACACAGAAATGTATTACATGCCTCAGTCAGCCACAGCATGGATAAGCATCATGTAAGCTATGCAAATTATAGCCGCACTATCTCTCAGTTCTACTTTTTGTGCTAGTAATCATGCAACAATGCCTTCTACAAGTTTAAGTGTAAAAATATTACAGTGAATTGCGTTTGTAATGTTGAAATGCAGGAAAAATGCATAGTTACAAATGTTTAAATAGAAACTCAGTGTTAGGAATTTAAGAGTAAATGGTTTGCATTGATGGCCCAGTACTTTATGGACTGGTGTCTTCTGTGTCACCCACATTCTCCCCTAAGTTTTCATGGGCTGGTTTCAGTACAGTATGTTATGATAAACTTCACCTCTTCAAAGTCCTCTACTAAATAAAAATGGGCTTGTATAATGGATAAAGTTTTTTTTGAACGATTAGGCCTCCCGATCCCCTGTCTGCCACAGAGTGCTACTGCATCTTGCTTCACCAAATGCAGTACAAATCTTCTTTAACCAAATGAAGTTCTCTTACTCACCCAGAGATGAAACCACTATTTCTAAGTATGGTGTTCAATTCTTCTGTCCTGTAAGGGTATTTTAACTGAAATGATGAAGTGAGTCATACAATTAAAAGTTCAAGTGCCTGCTCATCTATTAGGTTGTGGGAGCGTGCTTTTGAAGATAATGAGTGAGGTTAGAGGCACAATTTCAGACTGAATTAATTAAGTTTTTAAATAAATAAATGCACAGGTCTGCTGTCAAAATATAACAACTTAGTCTAGGGAGCAAAATATTTTATTTTGGTGTGGTGTCTTTGAAACAGACCACCACACGCTGTTAAAAAGTAGTAAGTATTAATTGTCTCTACCATTATACTATATCAGGCACAATATTTTTAAGGAAGGGGTATCATAAAATGACACCAATATATATTTTCATAGATGCATTTACTATATGATGTAGAATGTACAGTATTGTCTGAAAGAGTGAGACACCGACAGCTGGTAAGTGCAACATCAAAACTCCTCCTTATTTTCCCTCCACAATCGTCAGACCAAAGCAATCAAATTCGTCTCACAAATGCAGACCTACAGCACATGGCTGCATAATTGAACCCTGTAATTCAATTAATACAAGGTGCACATATATAACAAATTGTGCTAAGAGTAATAGCGTTCATGTGGTTCATATTATCTGGTTAGTTAGTTGGTCAAATGGCCTGAATGCAGTTAACAAAAAAGAGTTAAACAATAATAATAATAACAGATCCAGCACTTATACCTTTTTAATGCGGCCCTGTTATCAATGTTTAAACCATGCTACAGTACATATGGCCCGCAAACATCGCTAGTTTTCTCCAAAATCACCATTAGTATGTGATCTTTTCGTATGTGTATCTTTCATATAAAGCTTCTGTCCATTGTTGACATTTGCACTTGACATTCAAATACCTCCCTAGTGGTAGTTGGGCTTATGCATAGCACAACACACCGCTGCCACTAACCTGTAGTTAGAATGAAAACGGGCTGCTTACAATGAACCAACAAGAAAGAGTTAAATGGAGGCGAGACGCTACGCTGCCATAAACAATCTTTAATTGCAAAACATATGACCATCTCATGAAGATAATCATAGTTCGATTTCACACTCGCTGCTACATTTACTTTATAAAACTGTGTAGTAGTCAATGCTGACTGCCGGTTTTCCGATGCTTACATGAAAACTGAAGCCGCCCTACACAATTCTTTGGTCTTTTCCTTTAATTGATTGTTATACTTGGATAGAAAATGCATTTGCATTTCACTGCCCATTGAGTGTGATGCACAGAATAATTCTGGCGTAAACAGATTTATTTTGCTTTTGCATCAAATTCTCGCTGCTGTCCGGACTGCCACTCTATCTTGCCCTTGTGTGCTGATTAGGGCGCCTCTTAATGTTGTCTTCCAAATCCCAAGGTGCCGTGTACTGGACTGTACAGAGGCGCTCTTTAGCGGAATGTCCTTCATTCTTTCATTTCTCAAGTTGTAAGTTTGTAGCTTTATTTTTGTTTTACTGTGTCCTTTTAAGCAAATGTGTCCTTTATCTTCTCTTCCACACTTATTTCGTCATTGTCTTGATGCAGATTTTGAGTACATTGAAATACATAGGTTTCTGATCCTTTATCTTTTAAGCACAGTGGAATGGTTTTAGGGCCGCCTGCGTGTCACTTATAAATCCTCCAAATACAAGGAATCAAAATATTCAAAGTTTGGAGTTGTTCCTGATTGCTGAACTGGTCAGCATACACTTTCCAACCTTAGCATTTCTTGAATTGTATGTACAGTATAGTATAGGTATGTTATGACTAATAATTATCATAATATCCTATGATAGTATTAATGTGAATAATTTGTGAAATGAATGAAAATTACAAATGACCCACAATCACACAATGTAACCATAGCCATAATGTGTGTCCTTTTTAATTAAACATATTATTATTATTACTTAATTAATTATGTTTTACAGCTAGTAATCTGTGTGTAAAATGGAACCACCATTTATCAATTAACCTACTCGTTATATTGTTATATGTATATTTTATTTGCCTTTACACATTTTGCAAATAAAACAGTTGATAAAATGATAAAATCAGATTTATAATCATTTACCTAAAATTTGTTGTGACCTGCTAGTTTTCTTTGGCATCATTTATTAAAAAGGTGAAAAAAGGGCATTTACAGCTTTGCTCTGTCCAATCCTAGTTGCTGGGACAGGCATCATGTGAACCAGGACTTAATTAACCAGGTTTTAAAATGTTTTATTATATAACTATAAATATTGTTTTACAGTTTTATTGGTCAGTATATCTAACACAATTTTAAGAGGTACAAACTCTGTAATAGCACATGCTTTTGTATTAATAAAAAACAAACTAGTTCCATGCCAAGTTTCTAAAAATTTTAAATGATTCTAAGCTGCTTATAAAGAAATGTTAGATTCATATTTTTAATGTAAATACATTTTTAAAACTCCTCATTAATTTCTAATTTCAAAAGCAAGTGGAATCATAAAATACAAAGATTCCTAAATATTCACACGAACAAAACTGCATTATGCTTTGTATGATATTTTCATCTTTTAATATCCCTGCTTTGATAAATAAAGTGCATGGTTTTCATTTTCATTTTCATTTCAAAGCCCGCTTAACGCTGCTTTTGTCCGCCTCACAGATCAGGAGTAAGTGACCAGCATAAACCCTCAGAATAGCTGCTAATCATATGGCCTGTCACATAACAAACCCCTTTACATTTCACTAGCCAGCCATATATATTCAATACTTTATTAAAATAGCTTTATTCTACATATTTACTATGCAGTATGTTATGTTTAATCAACAATTAGTTAACCTACAGGGCAAACTAATTTAACCTTCAAGAAAATCCTTCTTTGTCATGTAATTTACTCTAAAGCCTTAATTTGTTGGCTGCTTTATATTCAGAAATTGGGAATTTATTTTTCTGTATAATTTATTTCTTTATTGCATGTAAAGTGCAGATTGTTATGTTGACAATATCATGTAACTATAACAATACTATTGGGGTTGTAAGCTACCTTCTCTAATCATGTGAACTGTTGTCACAATCTGACAGTGTGGGAAAAAGAAATATTAGGATTTGTTTGACCTGTGACTGTTCAACCCAAAGCCTTTTTTTATTTAATGCTAAATCAATCACATCTCAAATATGCAAACATAAGACAATACTGTGGTATTTTCTTAGTTGTATGCAAACATGCAGTTATATCAGTGCATTCCACCGTCCGTTTATGTGCTCGTTCATACATTAGTGTGACTCAGCATGATCCAATAGGTTAAAAACAATTACTTATTAGCCTGGTCACCTACAAAAAGTGCTTTAAAATGCCAAGGATCATTATTAATCACGTAAAAAATCCAGTAAAAGACTAAAATTTGCCAGCATCTAGTCCTGACAAACACAGAAGTAATGTTTTCTGTTGAAAAGGAGGTTCAACTGAACATATGTAGGGTTAAGTAGGGTTGCTAAAAAAGTAAAAAGCCATACATCATGGTTAATATTAAGTAGTGCACTAGACAAATATAGGCAAATACAAGAAACAGGAAAACTAATAACTATTTTAATGCAATGTATTTGTATTTTTGCAGACTTCCATATAAGAAGCTTGATATGTACTCAGATTAAATCAACCAGACATGAAGAGCCTTAAATCAGGGCTTGTTCATTTGCATAGTGAGTAGTTGCTTCTCATACATGGAAAGAGCACAGTTTTTACTTAATTTTGGTCATTGCTGATATTCTAATTAATTTGCTCAAATAAAGGAACAAGATGAAGCCATATGTTCATATATTTATACTGTAATTACTGAAAAAAAAACATTTTGAATGACAATGTCTTATATGGGCACATGCAATATTGACTTTAAATTGATGGTGTATAAGCTTCATAAATTCCACAAATTCTAGAGGGTGTTTTTTATTATTTCATTTTTCACCAGTTGGACTTAACCTTTTAATTTCTGAATGCTTTTCAGTAAATAACAGTAAGGCTAAATGAAACTGTAATTATCTCCTTGATTTTGCCATTATTTTGAACGTTAAACAAACTACCTTCATTTACACACATACATTTTCACAAAAGATCATCCTTGCCTTTTCTTTTGTAAAACATTGGACAGTATTTGAAGACCTGGCCATATCTGAGTTTATTAAAATGTAATGCTACTTTAAGTTGTTTAATTTAATTGTAATTAATTTTATTATACACTTTCATATTGGTACAATTATGCTTGATACTGAGAAAATTACTACTAATCAACTAATTTTCAAAAAAGTGGAGGAAAGATCATAAAGATTTTTGAATAACAACTTGCACTAACCCTTCAAAAGCAAACAAAAATCTTGTGATCTTTTTACATATATTGTTTATGCCTAATTTGATAAATATCCATAATGAAAACTTGAGGGTTTACAGCATACATTTACTTTTGTCCTCAACACATTCTCCATTTCACGCTCCATTTTATTTTTGTCACAATCACATTAAAATTGTAGGCAAGGTCTTCATCTTGAGTATTATCATTACCAGTTGTGGCTGTTTTAGTTTTTCTTATCAGTTTCCTTCCACTTTAAAATCTAGCCTTAATGCTCCGATAACCCTGATATACTGTAGCTGCAGGCTAAAAATGCTACCTTTTTGCAGTTTTTTTTCTGATATCTATGTTTTACAAGAAAATATTGTAAATGCTACAGAGTTGACTATTTTCCCTTATTTTTGACACTTTAGCCACTTAACATCTACAACATACATCAGATGAGAAAATGATTTTATTTTTTTATCTTCAATTTAACAAAGAGAGGTAGTGAGTGAAAAAAGAACTCTGGAAAAGAGCGGAAGCAAATTGTGAAAGATGCTAAACAGCAGTTTCTTTTTCACATAGACACTGGTGGATTTATTCTGTAGCTGTTCCAGCTACTGAGACAGGAATGTTAAGAGCCGTGACTCAGGGATGAAATTGCCTCATTATTGCCAAAGGCTTTTTAAGCATTCCACTGGTTTCCCTAATATAACAGGGTATTGTGTAGGTAGCAAGGAAATCGGTTGGTCAGTGAGTCTCAGTCTTTTAAAGTCCACTTTCACAAAGTGTCTAGTTTCTTTGATTTCAGCTATGCACAAATGATTTCACCAGTTTTTAATTTTATCTTATAGAGAATTTTTCCCAAAATTTTGACTATAACTTGTATTATTTATTATTAAATAACTGTCATGCTCTGTGTTTAAAAGAAGCATATTAGTTTGATCTGTTGTTTTTCAAACATGTAGGTAAATTCGTAACAAATACTGTTTGTACTCTACTACTACAAATAGGACATAAATAAGGTGCAATATTTTAGTTAGTTTATAGAAGTTAGCAAAAGTATTGAAAAAGTAAAAAAAAATAAAGGATAGCTAAAGTTTTGTTTATTTTAGTTTTTATTTTTTACAGCACTTTCCACATTGTCAACATTATAGAACATTTTAAATAGAGTAATTAAAAATAATGTCTGTATCTATGTACGAGTAAATTCTGTATTTCAACTAATTTAGTAACACGTATAACATCTACAGTTTTAATGGACTGTACCTAACAATCAAGGAGTTCCAGAAAAGAACGTAAATTCAATGGAAACAAAAATGAATGCTTACAATAAACTAAAATTTACCTTTCATCACACATGCAAGTAAAGCACCCCTAGTCATTCTTGATGACATAAAATTGGGAGGGGACAGTTTAACAGACCCAATTATCTTAGTTTGAGACAGTCACCTGACAATGTATACGGTAATTTGAGTACTTAGAAGAGATACATCATGCAAAAAGGCAAAAATTTTATTTGAGCTGACCTCCAATCATGAATCAGCTGAAACAGTGGAGCTGTTAGATGACCGTACTTTAGGAACGATTAAGACCAATAAAAGCACTAAGCAGGTACCATCCATTCTGTTGCTCAGTAGAGGCAGTCCTGTATTTTGCCAAAGACACTGTCAAGTGCACCAATCTTTAATAAAACAATGTGTTAATTTTTATGCTCATTAAAAGAATACTTCACCCAAAAATTATATTTTATATCTGTTGCTTACCCTGTGTTGTTTGTACTCTTAATGATGTTAAAGAAACATTTTAATCTCATGCTTTTAGGGAGAATGGAGATGAGAATGTTCCTGAAACGTTAGGCTTCAATTTGGGGATCAATGTTCTGTAGACAGCAAACAATATCAAAACGTCAATGAAATTAAATCTCCATTTACTTGTGTTGCATAATCCATGTACAAAATCATATGCTCACAGTGTCCCAAACAAGTATTTTTGCTAAATTATTGTTAAATAAACTACTTCCTGTTGGAGTATCCAGGGGAAAACTTGTGCTGAAATGGATAAAACTTGCACACTGACAATGACTGGATGTAGATACTGTGCATCCCAGACTAGGTTAATGGAGATTTGTTCCTGTGCGATTTATAATGGTAGTATGTGAGTGTACCCTGTAATGGATTAGCTCACTTTTTAAGAATGGTTCCTACCGTGTTGTTGTGATAAGCTAAGGCACCCCAGTATCTTGTATTTGAAATAGTTTATTTGAAAATGTATGGATGGAATACCCATAAGTCTGCACTCACAGAAAATTGCATTTTTATGTAATTTTCTTTGCTACTGTATTCCAGGTTCATTACTCATGTACCAACGAAAATAAATCGATGTTTCAGTAAATATCAGAGAAAGAAATGTTTATCCATCAATTTAGCAAAGCAGTTTATCCACTTTATAGCACAGGTAGAACCTGTCACAGCGAAAGAACCAACTCTGAACAGAATGCCCACCTGTCGCATAACACACTCAGGCATACTCATTAACATTGACTCATAACAGGGAAATACAATTTACTCTGTGATGATAAAACAACCATCATATGGGAAATTTCTACAATCTTGTACAGACAATGACAAGGCCAGAAATCAAATGTTGCTCCCAGGAACTGTAAGGCAGCAGGGCTCACTGCTGTGCCACTAGCCTGCCAAGGGAGAGATGTGTAATGCTATTTCCAAAGAAAACTCCCTCAGAAGTTAAGGCCAGGAAATCATTACCTTGAAAAAATATAGCAAAACAAAATCTCAAAATATTGTGCAATACACTTTGTCCAAATGCATTTAACAAATATAAATGAGAGTGGTCAGAATATTTAAGGAGCCTGTTTTATTATTTTCATTTTTGTGCATATAATTGATTTTGTTTGGTAAAAATTACTATAAGCATATTCAGTTCAACAAAAAAAGTCTGAACAAAAATGTGGATGCATTATTTTTAATGCTGTAAAATTTGAAAAGTTGCCAAAGGTCTTTGTATTTATGCAAGGCACATAGCAAAAAGGAATCATCCATCAATTTAAAAGGTAGAGTTTGGTAGCCAGCCAGCCTTTAGGGCTATTTGGCAGCCTCAGTTGGCATCAATTATTTCTATGTCAGAGGATTTTGCCTTTTCTCAAGCATCTGATGCATCGTATACTAAAATCATTGCACAATGCATGAACACAGTGATGTGAAATGAGACAAGCTGAAAATATTAAAGATTACTTGTTGAGGGTAATTAGTTATTCATGTTCTTGACTTTTCTAAGGCAATGACTTTAGGATCCAGTTCAATGACCTGGTTATTTTTCATTCTTTAAACTTACACTTTTGCATAAAATTGTATCTGTAGTTCACACAATTAAGCAGGGTACTTTCAATTTATTAGTTTGATTACCTCATACTGGTTGCTCATTGGAAATATGAAAAAGTGACTCATGAGGGCTTATGTCATTGTTAAATAGGGGAAGTAAAATAAAATTGAATTTCTGGACAGCAGTCATAATTATCTTTTACTGATCACATATTTTGGTGAATGGAATAAAAAATAATGATTTTGACTTCCTCAGGAAAATAAATATATTACCTGCTATAAAATGACACTTTGCTTTAAAATACAAATTATTGCTTCAGTGCCTTAATACAAGTATACAATAGCAATATATTACAAGCTCCAAGATTTTAATTACTTTATAATTATTAGTGAAGTATGTAGTGGATCTAGTAATTTGATTTTGGTGATATTGCCACTGTTTTTGATTTTTCACAAACATGTTCGTAGGTACATGTATGGCATGCTTTACATGGCAGCAGATTAAAAAAAAAACAAAAAAACATCAAGCATGAAAAGAATAAACACTACAAAAAATTCAAGTTCAGTTTCAGATCCAGCTGTCAGATATTGTTGACAAACCTATGTAACAAATGGCACTTACAAATGGGAGATTTTTGTATGGTCTGGCACAAAAGGATATAACTAATTTATTTATGCCACATATTTCTCAAAGTATATTCACACAAAAAAATCCTCAAAAATCGGGTGCCTTAAAGATAACCGTAATATCAGTGACGCTGACAAGTATTAAAACAAGTTATACAGTTGTAAACCAGGGCCTAATTTATATAAAAATTGGCATATCACTGATACTGTGAAGACAATACTTTTGTATGTTTTGTTAAACATTAGTCTTAGCAATGATTTCTGAGCATACATCTTAATCCAATAGGTGGCTTTTCAGTATAGTACAGTTAACCAAGTAAGGCAACACAGGGGGGAAGTTCTACAAAAAAGACAGCAATATACTTCTAGGGCAGAGGGCGGTAGTTTATGCTGTTGTTTTATTGCAGCTGAACATACAAAACATACGAGAAAAAAAAAACCAATACAAATAATAAAAGAAATGAGACTCTCACAAACCCCCCCCCCCCCCCTTCCAAGCCCATACTATTCTTATTTGTCATTTTTATATTTTATGCAAGCTATTTTAGAAAAAAAAACATGAATACTCTAATGTCAAAATATGTTTCCGCATTGCCCAATATGAACACAATAGTTTACTAATAAAAATAGACCGATTAAAAAATGTAAAATTAAAAATGGTAAAATCATCACCTTTCAAGTAGCTTGAAAATCTGACATAACTGTATTGTAAACTACAAAAACACTATCACAATATAATGTACTTTAACATTTAAGACCTGACTTAGCTTTTGGTTATTGTATTAAACATACTCTGATTAAAACAGAAATAAATGCATATCCTGGAATACATCTGATCCTTATAGATAAATTTTCTTTCTTCCTAAAGACAAATCTACTCTTTGCTTTTAGCATAATGAGTTTCAGCATAAGAGCTTCCATTATTTCATTTATAATTGTTTTTGTAACATTTTAAAATTATTCTATGCAAATGACTATGGTAATGCATTATTCATGCTGACGGTTGGGGAAGAGAGTGTTGTTTGCAAAGTTGCAGTGAGGGACATTCATGTCACAAATGCAGACTATTCTGAGTAAATGAATTATTATGGATAACTATTTGGCAGCCTCTTAGCGAGAGAACTTATCTTCAATTTTCAGTGTACCATAATTAAATACTGTAATGCCCTCAAAGCAAAAATGCCTATTTGTTAGTTGAGATTATTACCTTTTTCACAGTGTTTGCCCCAAAAGAAGACCTTAGTAAACTATCATGTGACAATTAATTTTACAAAACTAAGCTACATTTTGCATGACTATTAACGGCTGATTCTTTTTTCCTTAATGTATGCAATTAATTAACAAATGCTGGAGTTTTTCAAGTTTTCTTTCTTATTCACATTGTAAACAAATGTAAAACATTTACTTTAAAAACTGTGTGAAATCTTTACTTAAGTTTTTAAGTTGAACGTTACTGCTAGATTGGGTAGTGTTGCTGGTAACTTACAGAATAAACAGAAATTAACTATTTTTTTCCCCGGTACAGTACAAGGAATGGCTTTTACTATAGAAAGATGCAAATGAAATGTTGTTATAGAGGTCTTTTTCCAAATTATTTTTTTTATTTAAGTACTTTGGTGGCATGTTCAAATGATTTTCTTATTGACACATGTAAGCAATATTTCTTATGCATATTTATTTTACTAATTATCGCAATATCAATTAACATTTTTAGAACTGCTTAATGCAAATCAGAGTAAAAGGAGGCTGGAGACTATCCAGGCGGCACTATGCAAAATGCAAGAACCAACAATGAATGGGGTTAGAGTCAAACACAAGCCTACAAACACTCACACCTGGCCAATTTAGAGTCACCTGTTTACAGAACATGTACTGTATGTCTTTGAAATATGGGAGGAAAACCCATGTAGACACAAATAAACTTGCAAACATAGACTACATGATTCAAACCAAGGACACTGGATATTTGAAGCCGCAGTGTTAACAATTGAGCCACTGTACCTGCCCTCAAAGTAAAAAAAAGGGAAAAAATAAAAAGACCAAACATATAGTATAGAAAAAGAAAATAATTAACATCAAGGTACTAAATGTGCACAGTAGATGCAGTGGAGTGCATCTATAATCACCCTGTCTCTAGATCTTCACAATCATGGTACCTGGGCAGACTTTACAAAATGACTCCTGCATATATATTGCTAAGATTACCTGAGGAATAGTATCTTTCACATAGTGACTGTCTTTAAAACTAAGTAATCACTGCAAAGTGATTTTCATTCTCAACTCCGTCCAATTTCATTTCTTCAAATTAATTTGCAAAATCCACTAAGTTAGACCATTACAACATATAGTAAACTCTGCTAATGCAGCTGTAAACTCAAGCTTCCCTCACAATGAACATCAATTACACTCTTGGTTCTAAGATAACTTGCAAAATGATTTTACCTCTTTTGGATGGCTGCCAAGTGCAATTTTTATAATCCTTTAGGGTACAAAGGTCAATTTAGATAATTCAGCACAGCAGAAGTGGATTTCTAACAAATGAAAATAAGAAAGTCAGCGCATTTACACCTCTTCCAAGGTATTAAATTACATTTAGTAGCAAAAATACTCTACCATTCCTAATATAAATACCCATTAGTCCTGAAAGTGATTATCAAATACTGTAAAGCATACAATACAAAACAACAGCATTTGAGCGAATGTGGGAATAAAAAGGAAAGAATTCAATATTATATTGTTACTCAGTAGAAATAAATTGCAATGATCTTGTCTTAGAAATTAAATTAATCTTAAACAGGGCTTATTATAGATTTACTGTAACTTTAAATTATCCACTTTCCAAAGTAAAATCATTTAAACCAATAATGCTATTTGTAAACTAAAATAAAAACAACGGAAATCAAATATTTATTGCTTATGTCATATTAGAAGTTAGAACTACATTGTTTCTTTAATTTTTAGAAATAATATGTCACCTAGGCGGTAGGGGGATGGTATAGCAGGCTGCTTGGATTTATCGACACATTTAGAAGACAAAAGACGCTGACGGAGAGATGCAAAGGGATTTAAGGTGGGCCGGATTTGCAAGTTTTTTCGTTGGCTCTGGTAATTCTAGTGTTAAGCTAGTAGGAACTAAACCCATATAGATAACCAACTGTAAAAAAGTGCATTTATGACAGCAAGTCACTTTTTATTACATTGAGTACAAATGCAAAAGACAGTATTATTGCAATTGCCTATTTTTTTGTTTTTTTTTATTTGATATTGGGCAATGGCCAAGTTAGGTTTGGATTTCAATTTCATGCCATGAAATGGCCTTGGTTAGTATATAGCTCATATCTATGTATGAAGCCAGGAATGCAACCTAATCATTGTCCCAGAGTAAGAGCAAACTCCTGGCCAAACAACTATTGTCAAGTATAGTGATCAATAACAGATGAAATCTCAAAACAATATCTGGGAATTACAAAACATTTCTAAGTTCCTAGAAAACTTTCCTTGTTTCTCCCTTTTAGACAAGATTCCATATGCCTGACATTCAGAAAACAGCAAATAAAAATGAGAAAATGGAGTCAAATCTAACTATAAAATTAATTACATTAAAAAAAAAAACTCATTATACACTATAGCTGCAAAGAAGTAAAGAAACACTGACTAAAAACAAGCTTCCCATCCTGCTAGATGATGAATGTATTTACTAAGGTTTATTGGAACTGTATTTCTTTTTTGCATGTAATAATTTGTTAATTTCTTCCAACATAAATCGGTGGTGGTATTTGAATCACCAGGGGCCTCATGCATAACGGCGTGTGTAGAATTCACACTAAAACAAGGCATACGGACAAAAGCGGAAATGTGCGTTCGCACAAAAAAATCCAGATGCATGAATCTATGCATATGCCAACTTCCACGTTCTTCCGCTACATAAATCCCGGTCAGCGTGAAAAGTAATGCACATGCACGCTCCTGCTGCCACTCCCCAACTCCTCCCAGAATTACACCTCTTTGAATATGCAAATCAATATATGAAAGACAATGGCAATATGTGAAAAGACAATGGCAAAATCACAGGGGAAAATAGAAGAATTTCAGTGAATACCAAGTGGAGACAAGGAAAAACATACTATTTGTTGGTTTAAACAGTAGTGTAAACAACAAAATAAAGTTGATCGAGTGACACAGAGTGTCAGAGAAACTCGAAAGTTCAAGTTCACAAAGTCGCACAGTGCCCGAAATAAAAAATTGTCAGGTATCAAAGTTGCTGTGAAAAGGCGAGTCGTAGCCCTTCGTCTGAGAGTCATATGGAAGCTTATTAGGGTATAGAGAAAAGGCAAAAAATAGGCACACAGTAGCAAAAAAGGCTCAGAATGTCAACTTTAATCTCGAAATTTTCACTTTAACCTTGTAGTTTATTTTGTCATTAAAGTAGAACATCATAAACTTCACCTTAAAATCATTTAATTTACTAGTTTCTCAAATACCATCGTAACTAAAGTAGCACATTAAATGTTTTGTATTGTATGTATTCTTCTATGTGCTCTATGTGTGTGAATCACTACGTGCTTCTTAAACAAGCTTTCTCTTCCTTCGACAGGGCACAAAATCCATTACAGTCATGATATTACAGCTCTCTGAATAAATTAAATACTGAGATGTATACTTGATATCATTTTTATGATGATGAGAATTAAAGCATGTTATTAAGCATGGGAACATGGTGGCGCAATGATAGTGACGAGCTGGCGCTCTGTCCAGAGATTGCTCCTGCCTCACGCAAGATGCTTGCTGCGCCGTGCGGAACCTTCGATGAAATAATTTACTGCAGCAGTACTGTCTCTCTCAAACGTACTAACTCCCAATTCCTGTCCTTCCTTTTCTTTCTCCAAGTACCCAATCGCCACACACTCTGCTCTGTAACCTTAAAACGCAGATTTTTCAAAACTTTTTAGGAACATTGAAATATCTTCATAGTACATGTTTAATTATTCTATCCTTCTATCTATCCAGTGTCGCGCAAGCCCCAGCAAAAATAAAGCGTGAGGCAGGAACAGTCCCTGAAAGGGGCACCAGCTCCTTGTTAGCGCTGCGACACCGTGTCCTCACATGTTTAATTATCTGTACTAATAAAAGGCAAAGCCTTCACTGACGGACTGACTCACTCATCACTAATTCTCCAACTTCCTGTGTAGATAGAAGGCTGAAATTTGGCAGGCTCATTTCTTACAGCTTACTTACAAAAGTTAAGCAGGTTTCATTTAGAAATTCTGCGCGTAATGGTAATAGCTGAATCCTACTTACGTACATATATACGGCCATAGTCTACAGCTCGGTCGCCGTGTGAGGCAGAGTTGCGTCCCCCATCACCATGCCTCCTATGTAGTTAGCTGCCTGCCTATATTGCGTCCCCCATACCCACGCCTCCCACATAATTGAGTGCCTGCCCATATAAGGCCGTCTGTCAGCAGCAATCCAATAGACACGCTGCCACTAAATATTCGCAGGCAAATCAAAAAGTTAATACCGGGAATGCCTGTTAAACATCTTGGATTCGCGAGTAGCGATTTGGGTGGTGAGATGTCTATCGAGGTGATCACTGTAATATTTATATGTCATTGAAATGTATTATTATCAGGCATGGTTTAGGCACCTATGTCATCAGGAAGGCACCAGAAAAAAGGACGTCAAGGTTACTATTATGGAAGTTAATTTAGAGCACGGATGCTGTGAATGTAAGAGCTGTGATAAATAAAGTTCCCCTGCATACTTTAAAAGAAAGTCTCGACATCATTTCATTTTTCACAATTTGTGATAAAAAGACATGGTGTCAGAATAGAGGACAGTCCTGGATTTTGTTGGAGTTCCCTCGCCACGAATTGACTGGGATTCTCTTAAAGTTCCGACAGCACGTGGAGCTGATATTTTCTGGCCTGCTAAAAGGCAAAGACGAGAGTGAGAAATGCAGCAACCACCTGCTCCTGTGGACTGGGGAAGAAGAAAGAGACATTTTTAACACACCAGGAGGAAGCCAAGGTACTGAAAACTTATTATGACTGTTTTGAGGCGTTTGTCATGCCTAAGACGAATACAATATTCTCAAGATACAAGTTTAATGAGAAGACGCAGGGTATAAACAAGACTTTTGATCACTTTGTAATGGAGTTAAAATTGCTGGTGAAGGACTGTGCTTATGCAAACGAAGATGAGATGGTCAGGGATAGACTAGTGTTTGGCACAAACTCAGTGAAAGTTCGAGAGAAACTTTTAAGTGCAGGGTCTTAGCTAACATTAAATAAAGCTGGTGACATCGCAAGATCGCACGAGATAGCACAAGCACAGCTGAGAACCTTCGATGCATGTACTCCAAGCAGCTCATGTGAACTGACTGTGAACACAGTACGCAGACAACAAGCAAGAGCTCCAAAGAGCGCTGAACAAAAAGCGCATTACACAATTGAGAAGGCAGCAAAAGAATATGAAGCGAGTGACGCATACAAGCATATTCATAAGTGCAGCTACTGCGGAAACAAAGCACACGGTGGAAAAAGTCAATGTCCAGCTAAAGGAAGACAGTGTAAAAAATGTGGTAAATTGAACCACTTCGCTAAAGTTTGCAGGACTGGGAAAGGTAAACCCGTGCATGCAGTGTGTGATGTCTCAGATAAAGAGGAAGACGAGCTGTTTATTGATGCAGTAAGAAAGGAACAACCCTCTGAAGCTGAACAAGCCTTTGTAGACATATCAATAGGAAAGCAAGGTGTAAAGCTTAAGTTTAAATTAAGTTCATAGACAAGCTGCCACTAAATATTCGCAGGCAAATCCACAACTTAATATTGGGGAATGCCTGTTAAACATCTTAGATTCACGAGTACCGATTTGGGTAGTGAACACTTCGATGAATGAAACCTGTTATCTTTACAACGGTTGACAAACACGGAATGTAACTTGAACACAACACATCCTCCAAATACGAACTTGATTGAAAGAAATAATGATAATCAGATCCTTGGTGACAGCAACACTCATAACAGTCACAAAACAATTACATTGACAATCAAGTTACGTTATTTTTAAAATGTTTCGTTTTCTTTTTCATAACTTCTTTAACACACTACTTCTCCGCTGTGAAGCACGGGTATTTTGCTAGTTAACAATATAAATTATTTAAATGATGTTAAAATTTTATCTGTATAATGTAAAAAACATATTTTGCTGCATTTCATTTTAAAAATTATATCATCATCATATGTAAGTACGTGCTTTATAAAGTGGCTCAGATTGTGCAATATTATAACTGTATTGCAAGTTTATAGTGAAATGATTGTACTTTTGATGGACTGATTGAGTGTGTTTATAGTTCTTGGGATGAAACTGTTTCTGATCCGCGATGTCCCTACATGAAAGGCTCTGATGCGTTTGTCGTTTGAAAGCAGTTCAAATAGACAGTGCTCATGGCTGAGCCAGTTTGTGCTTGATGCTGTATACTGATAATTGTCTTTCTGATCGGCTGCTGTAGAGCTGTGATTCCACACTAAGATACACTGGGATAAATACTCTGAGTGGTGAATTGAGAGGAACAACGCTAAAGCAGTTATAGTATTTGAAATATTGTGGCCATTCCGTGGACCATTATATTGTTACAGGTTAATTACAATCAGATGCCTTAAACTAATAAATAATATGCAGTTAATTGCAGTGTATTTGATAAAGCCGTGTCAGGGATGTGGATGTAAAAAAGAAAGGGAAACCACACTGGAACAAAAGAACTGCTGGGTGCCGCCTGTTTGCAAAACATATACCATGGATTTAGCTGGCGTGAAAATGTGTGTGGCTTTACACCAAGTTTAGTTTTTATACATCGAGATGTGAGCGTGGAAACATGCGTATACAACATTTTTGTGCGTACACACTGTTTATACATAAGGCCACAGGTTATCCAATACTGCAGGGTACTGAGACAATACTCAAATGTTTGACATTTGCTAAAAATACTCCAATGCTGCT
The DNA here is from genome assembly GCA_026402145.1 of Polypterus bichir lapradei. Taxonomy (NCBI): domain Eukaryota; kingdom Metazoa; phylum Chordata; class Cladistia; order Polypteriformes; family Polypteridae; genus Polypterus; species Polypterus bichir. The sequence goes on from JANRMT010062831.1 coordinate 5,606,885, forward strand.
TCACAGCTTTGGTTAACATTGGGAGACTGTCAAAAATGCTTGAGGCATACCATTACTGTAGGATACTTTGGAATTCCTATGTTTTTCTTTTTTCTACAACCTGCAGAGATAAAAATGAAGCATTGTCTTGTGCCAATTGTCAGTCTGTTAATGTCGTAAAGTGAGTTGGTCTCATCAATTTCGGGAGATGGACGTCAGAAGCTGAACTCCATTACCTGTGGTGTTATTTTACTTTTTTATTTTTTTTTACTGTCATCCCGAGGTATTCTGTATTTACTGAACTCTGGGGGTCTTTAATTAAAGTAAACAGAAGTATATACAAGCTTGAATATCAGAAAAAGGGCTTAGAAAAAAATGGAAAAGACAGCTAAAACCACATCTAAGTCTAAACAAGCCTCAAGTTCAAGGTGCTGACCGCCAGAGACTGACCTGGAGCATATAGCCGAATGAATAGATCTCCCAAGACCTGATGCTGTAGCATCATCTCCAGCCAAGAGCGAAAGTGCAAGACCAGGAGAACTCCTCGATTCCAGAATGTTCATTGAAACTTCAATTGGCCTTACTATTTGCACTGTCAACTACCCTCTACGAGCCAGTGGCAAAGATTCCAACTGGGCTTGCTACTCCACCCGCAGAGCATGGAGAAGACCAAAACGAACAGTCCAAGCTGAAGGTAATGAGCATCGCAATGATTACCATAGTAACTACCACTCTCAGGTTACAAAGGAAGGTTACAAATTATATAAGGAAAGATATAAAGGACATAAAGTGAAATTGGATATTCAAGGCAAGTTCTACATTTGTAGTTCTCTGGAGGAAGCAGAAAAAGAGCTAAGAAAATTGATCCTGTCACTTTTTGAAATACGATGGTGAGTCAAATTCTGTCCAAGAAGGGAAAGAAGATTTTACCTGCTATTTGGTCCATTCTATTTCCTTCTCGGCTATATTTACATTTTAATTACAATTATAATTTTTTTTTTCTTTCCAAAGGGACTGTTTAACATCATACCCATGGTTTATTGTATTACAACTGTACTATCATACGTTATATTCTTATCCATGGCTATTGTTTAACATCATTCCCTGGACTCTTTTGGGAATGTTTAATATTACATTCTAGGTATATAGTATTTAAATAGATATCTCTACTTTAATCCTGGGGGACTTGTTTTGGTTTGGACATGCTTTGTCTCTAGGTATGTTAGAGGACTGAAGTGTGGTCTAGCCTCACATGGGGACAGGCTTGGTCCGCAGTAGAAATAAAATCCTGCAATACTTCTGTATATTCCTTGCTTTGTGCCTCAGTAAATACAAGTTATCGTCAATATACCAACAACCAATGTAGGAAGTACTTCAAGACAGAGAAGCTTTTATCTGTGGCACCTCTGCATGATAGCCACCTTTTTCCACCCTCTCAAACTTATACAGTTTTTAACGTTTGGAAAACGTATGGGATTAAATCATTTAGAAATCTGTATATTAATAGTGTCTTTACATCCTATAAGCAATTACACTCCAAATTTAGTTTCCCATCAACACAATTTTCTACTATCTCTAAATTAGAAACTTTGCTAAACGAAATCTGCCCAATTTTCCTCACCTTCCACCTATTTCTATTTCAGAAGAGATATTGATCAGTCATGAAGTCAGCATTTCTATGATATATAAAACTATTTTAAAGTCCCTTCCTTTTAAAGATTGCAGAGTACAGTGGGAAAAGGATCTGTTACTCAGCATTACCGAAACAGAGTGGAAGGCAGCCATGCACAGAATTTACTCTAGCACCATATGCGCACTGCATACAATTATTCAACTTAGATGTGCTTGATAAAAGACTTTTTCTCGTTTAAAATTGTCCAAAATGTTTCATGGGTAAGATTCATCCTGAAAACGTTGCAATTAAGCTCCAGTCTCATTGGGCCATATGTTTTGGGCTTGCACCAAATTAACATCATTCTGGACCAAAATCTTTAAATACTTTTCAGATTGCCTTGGTGTCACAATCACTCCTAATCCATTAACAGCTGTGTTTGGTGTGCTCCTAGATGGACTTAAAGTGAAAAAGGATAAAGAAACTATAATTGTGTTTACTTCACTGTTAACACACAGACTTAAATTGTCTCATCTGGAAGAATCCTAGCCAACCTTTTTATTTAGTGGGTCACTGATGTTATATAATATTTGAATTTAGAAAATATAAAGCTCTCATTTAGAGGATCTGATCAAAACTTTTTTTTTAATCTGGGAGGATCTAAGTAGTAACATTTTAGAGTAAGCATTTATATTGGGGAAAAGGATTCTCTTCACTCTTTTCTACTCTTAACATTTTACTCTGGCTGTTGGTCTTCCTCATGGGTGGGGGATAAATTGAATTTAGTTTTGTCAAGTTTTACTTGTTTGTATGGAATATAACTTACTTTTAATAAATTCAATAAAATAAAAAAATGTGAATGACTATTTTATTAACTATGCCTACCAAATAATAATTTTCACCTCCAATTGCCCTGAGAAGGGTCTAAATTTGTCAGAATATAGATTCAAACAGGTATGGAAATGCAATGTATTTATTCTGGCCCATTTTAACTACAACTTTTCTCACAGTGACTAAAATCTCAGTGGATTTAAACTTTGAACAACTTGCATAATATCTTACACAATAAGAGGGAGGCATAAGCCTTAAGTCAAATTAAACTGCATGTTCCTTAAAACTCTGAGACCACTCACCATTCAGGAGAAGGAAGTGGAAGTGGAACAAACTGGACTGGTCTAACAACACAGTGGCACTGTACAAGGGACTCAGGTATTTTGATGTGTGCAGCAAGCATCATGAAATGTTCTACCAGTCCACAGTAGCCAGTGTGGTGTTCTACACTACGGTCTCCGTAGGACCACAAACTTATCAGGAAAGCCTCTCAAATTACAGGGTGATCCCTGGACACACTGGATGATGATGTGGAAAAGAAGATGATGGCAACATTGGAAGCCATCATAAAAAATCCCCTCCTGGAGCACTTTTAGCCACAAGCTCATTCCATCACAATATGCTTAAAAGTGTCTCTGGAGATATTTTGTGACCACCGTTTTCAGGAAATTTGATGCTTTCAACCGATGTACTTGTTAAGTTTTTTTTATTTATTTACTTATCAAATGATTGAATGATTGGCTTTATTATCTGTCCTTTTAATCTGTATTCTTGTTTTTTAGGTTTCTGCTGCTGTATGCATTTGAATTTCCCATTGGGATTAATAAAGTTAATCTAATCTAATATTTCAGGGGCTCACAAGCCTTGTGCTACAACAAGCTATACATCTAAAAGAGGATACTACAGCTAAGGTAGGACATGTGACTGGCAGCAATAATTAGATTCTTTATAAGATAAATCTTTATTGTCATTGTTACTTTTACAATGGAACAACGAAATTGAAGGTGTTGTCGACTCAGTATGAGGCATAATAATTAAAAAACAAGAAAAGAATAGTAATGAGTGCATTACAAATATATACAAATTGCACTTTTCATATACATATTGCACTGGTTAAATTTACAAATTGCACTGACTGACTTAAGGTCTATATTGCACATTGAGAGAATGATATGAAGCAGTTTAATTTGAGTTCAGGGCCATGATTGCTTTTGGATAAAAACTGTTTTTAAGGCAGTTTGTCCTGGTTTTCATTGCTCTGTATCTCTCGCCCGATGACAAAAGCTGGAAGAGGCAATGACTGGGATGTGATGCATCCTGTGAAATGTCTATTGCTTTTTTTGCGGTATCGGGAGGTGTAGATTTGTTCCAGAGTGGAGAGGGTACAGCCAATTGTTATCTCCGCTGTCCTGATGACCCTGTGGAGCACTTTCCTTTCTGAGGAAGTGAAACTGCCATATCACACACACAGTCCATATGTGAGCACACTCTTGATGGAACAGTGATAAAAGGCAAAGAGCAGATTTTTGGGGAGATGGTTCTTTCTGAGGATTCTCAAAAAATACCGTCTCTGTTGTGCCTTCTTCAGCAGCTCCTTGGTGTTAGCGCTCCAGGTCAGGTCATCCTCCAGCTCAATTCCCAGAAACCTGAACACCAGTACCCTCTCCACACAGGCACCACCAATGATGAGTGGCTGGATGTCAGTTTTGTTTTTTCTAAAGTCAATAACAAGCTCCTTCATTTTTGTGGTGTTGAGGGGCAGGTTATTGACTCTTCACCACTCTGACAGCTACTCCACCTCATCCCTGTATGCAAGCTCACCCTCCCTGCCTGAGATGAGTCCAACCACTGTCATGTCATCCGCAAACTTTATGATATTGTTGCTGTGGTGGGTGGGAACGCAGTCATATGTGTAGAGGGTGTAGAGGAGCGGGCTGAGCACACAACCCTGTGGCATCCCAGTATTGAGGCTGAGAGCAGTGAAGATGTGGGGACTCAGTCTGACCCTCTGAGAGTGACCAGACAGGAACTCCTGTATCCAACTACATGTGGGTGATGGAAGTCCCAGATCTGCCCATTTAGACACCAGTTGTTATGGGAGGATGGTGTTAAATGCTGAGCTGGAGTCCACAAAGAGCAGTCTGATGTAACTCCCCTGCTGCTCCAGGTGGGTCAGGCAGCATGAAGGGCTGTAGCCACAGCGTTCTCCGTGGATCTCTTTGCTTTATAAGCAAATTGAAATGGATCCAGGTGTACTGACAGACAGACGATGACGTGACTCCGCACCAGTTTCTCAAAGCACTTCATAATGACAGATGTGAGTGCCACTGTGCAGAAGTCATTCAGACTGTTTGCTTTTTCAAATGTAGTTTGCTTTTCTGTATTTGTGCTACACCTTTGCCATGACACCACCACCTCCGCAACAAACCTGGATTGTAGACATGCAACAGGAAATTGTTGATCCATGGACCCTTGTGGTTTTCTAAATACCCTGATCCCCAAGTCATACTGAGTCAGCATGAACTTATGTTTGTGATCCTTACCTCACTGCAACTACACCCTGTCATTGCCAAAAGGGCAAAAAAAGTTAGATATGTCATAGAGCTACAATTCTCCATTACCTGCAAATTATTTTAAGTTTCCTGATACACTTTTTTCAGAACCACCAGCTGTTAGTTGACTGAATTTGTCACATTTCTTCCACTGAGCAAGCTATGTTAGCTTTCATCTATTTCGTCTATCAACTGTTTCTGGAGTTTAAAAGGCAAAAGGGTAACTACTGGTCTAGTGGAAGAGCTGCATTTGCACTCACAAATATATGATTTACATCTTCCTCTTTTTTCCATCTGTGCGTGTGTGTGTGTGTGTGTGTGCTTGATTATGATCAACCCATCGGCCTATGGGGGAAAAGAATCATTTCCTTGATACACACACGATTATTTTACTGCCACCTTAGTTGTCTGAGGGTGAAGTAATGTTTTGCAAGTTTGAAATTAAGAAAAATGTCTGCAGGTACATTTATCTTAGACCTTTATGTTGTTGTGCAAGTATCTGTTAAGATTTTCAATCAGTTAAAATATTTATGTATTCTAAGGAGATATTTGCAGAATAATGAATTGGTGTGAACTGCAAGGTTTCATCAGTGATATAAAGACTAAGAACCAGAAACCTGAAGATTAAATTTTACTGAACTGGCTTATAATTGTTGAGGGCCATTGATTTTGTAATATTTAGGTAAGTATTTTAATATGGAATATATCTAACTCTAACATGTGGAAGCTTCAGCTATCCAAATGTTTGAAATGCTAAAAGGATCAAATAAGCTTCCTTCTAAAATTTTTTAATGATGTTTATTGTCCATTTTAAATATAAATCATTCTTCAAAAAGCATATATAATGTAGCCTTCTAAACTTGTTATTACCTAAGAGATACAGATGCCAGCAGCCAACTATTTAACTATCTGCTTTTATAAAGTCTCTCTACCATCCGGTTCTTTTACTTGGCTGCTGGTTTCTCACAGCACTCATCTTAATTTATAGGCTCCCCTCTTGTCTCTTTTATTCTCTCACTCTTTTAACTTGTGATGTTTTCTTCATTCATACGCTCTACTATTATTTCTTAGCCTGTGATCTTCCCGAGTAATTCACAGTGCATTGTTGGAAACTGACCTTAGTACAACATACAAAACAATACAGGCTATAACAGTATGCTGAATCAGAAGCTAGGTATCCAGAATCCTACTCGTTTCATGGCCTCAATTAGTGTTCAGTGCCATTTCTGAATGTGTAATTTGATGCATATTAAACACTAATACTTCAGCTCAAGCACTTGCCTTATTATGATACCAGAAGTGGAGATGTTCTTCTATATAGTTTCAAGTTTGAATTTCTTATCTCAACAACATTTTCTGTTATTCATTATATACCTATAATATGCAGTCAAGCAAAGGCTAATGGTATGTTAATCTGCCATATAATTATCCAAACCAGAATTTTCCCAGCACCATTAGACAAAGCAGGGTCTGTCACTGAATGGGACACTATTCCTTCATGACAAACAAACACACCCACACACTCTCTCGCTCATTCCAGGAGCATTATTGGTTGCCAGTTAACATATAAGCCTTTTGGATATTTTTGACCTCTGGTTCCTGAAGCTATTGGACAGCAGTATCAGCCAATGTACTACAGTAGCACTCCTGGTGTTACAAAATCAACCAAACCTCTAACACATTTATACATTAAATAATAAAATATAAATAAGATATTAGAATATTACTGATTTAAAGCAAACATGGTCGCATAATCAATGCATAAACTACATATTCTTTATGTAATAAATGAAGTGGCAACAGAAGAGTATGAAAGCAAGAGGTTCACTGACAAAGGGGTTTCCTAGTGTGTTCTGAGAAGAGTATACAAGCTCTGCTCTTGATTTCATTGATTTAAACTGGTCACATTGAGGAGCTAGAGGCTCCCTTGGACAAGTGGTGCACACAATATTACAATTTTAAATCCTTACTATTAAATAAGGTGAACAGAAAGACATGCATCTTGCATGTTGTTTTTCCTGTGGAATATAAACAAAATGCATTTATTGAAGATTTGCTGGCTTGGTCTTCATAGTGGTGCTTGGCATCGCCTGCCTTCTGCATGTGATATAATTTTTTGAAATTCAAAATTCCAGAATTCAACCTTATGATATGTCTTCTAGCCAGTAAATAAGCTGTGTCTAGAGAATGACCAAAAGTGCAAATACAGAAAGTTCATCTAAATGTTGTAAAATCAAGTGGTGCTGTGATACACTTCACTCCAATCTGTCCACTTAACAACTCTTAGATTGGACAAAAGGTTTTGCCTGCATTAGGTACAGTAGAAGTGCCTTAAGCACATTTGTCAGGGGAACATACTGTAATTGTAAATTTCAAAATGTATTTTCTTTGCCAGCTGTAGCACTTAGTCTTTCAACAAGTTGATGTTTGTCACAGCTATAGAAAGTGTTTCAAATATCAGGTTTGGAAGAGAAAAACAGTACTTAAGAAGTAAAATTCTCTAGAGATGTCAGTACGTTCTACAAAAATAGATTTGCCCATTGCAAGGATCAGTTGGTAAAAAAAATGAAAACTGTGATTATTGTAGGCATTCAGGATTGTTGGCAAAGGATAGCAAATATTTGCAGGCTTCACAAAACAGCTATAAAGAAATGCCAAAATTAAAGGAGCCAATGATTTTCCTGAGAGACAATTGTCTTAGGCATATCTAAATTGCGTTTTCCCTAAAGCTGTTCCAAGTGCACATATTTAAATCTAATTAATCACTATCAATCGCAGCAAAGTCTTTTTCAATACTCCAGAGCAGTAGCCCTATATATACTGCTAAAATGTTGTCTTTGTTCACGTAATATTACCTGCATTGATTAGATTTGGATTTGGCAATTAGAGCACACAGTTAAAAATGTTTATGTCTCAAACTTCATTAAACCCCTTTTCATCATGATTTCTATTTATATGGAGGATGGTACAACAGTGCAACGGTTACTCCTGTTGCCTCACAGCTCTTTAGTCAAAGGCATGAATCCGCAACTGGCTATTATTACTATGGTTTCCCCTCTCAAAAACTTGGATTAACTAATAACTCTTAATTTGTGTGCCCTTTGATGGACTATCTTGCTATCTAGGATTGGTTGCTGCTTTATGTCAAGTGTAGTCCCTGTTTTAAAGTACACAGGCTAGATTAGGTTATACACACTTGTGGGAGTCTACATACTAAGCAAAAGTACTGTGAATTGTAAATATGCAAGCTGAACTTGAATTTTCATAAAAATTTGTGCAAGTTACAAAGTTTAATATTCACAGCATTTGCACTGAAATTACCATTAGCAAAAAGGTAATATAAACATTAGGGCTGCTCTTCAATTAAAAAAAATAATTTTGATTAATTGAACAATTAAAATCTTTAATCAAAGTTAACTGTAATTTATTGTATTTCCGTTAAGCATATTAATATTTTTCTATAAAGCAGAAATAACTACTACTAGACTTAACTACATTTTTCCAGGATTGGATCGCTGATATCAGCAGTCAGTTCTTACCCTTACTGTATTCATTATGCCTCCACCCTGGCATCACCCAACATTCTTCACATTCTCTCCACTCTCTGCCACGTTTCCAACCTCCTCTCCAATCGCCCCAATACCCGGCCACTTGAACCTATCTCCTCACATCTCCTTCAAGCCATCTCCCCCACACTCATTTCTGCATCTACATACATTATTAACCCCTCACTCAGCTCAAGCACATTTCCTGCCATCTTCAAACACTCTGATAACCCCACTTCTCAAAAAAAAAAGTACTCAATCAAGTTAACAATTACAGGCCTGTCTCTCTCCTTTCCTTTCTTTCCGAAACACTTGAATGCACTGTTTCCAACCAAGTCTGTTCCTTCTGTGTACAGAATGGATCGCTTGGTACCAACCAGTCTGGCTTCAAGAGGAACCACTCAACTGAGATGGCTCTACTAACTGTGATTGACCAGCTACGATTTGCTAGAGCTACCAACATGTCATCAGTCCTGATTCTTCTAGATCTCTCCTCTGCCTTCAACACAGTCAACCACAAAATCCTTCTTGCTACCCTCTCTGACCTTGGTATCACTGAGACTGCTCTCAAATAGTTCTAGTCCTACATCTTGGGCAGATCCTACAGTGTGTTCCGGTGAGGCAAGTTGTCAAGGGTGCATCAGACATGCACAGGGTTGCCCCAAGGATTGGTGCTGGGTCCTCTACTTTTCTCTCTGTACACCGCCTCACTGGGATCTACCATCCAATTCCATGGTTTATCTTATCAATGCTATATTGATGACACATAGCTGTACCTGTTGTTCCTTCCCTGGGAAAACAAGGTATCAGCTAGAGACTCTGCATGTCTTACTGATACCTCAACCTGGATGATGGACTACCATCTACAGCTCAATCTAGCCAAAACAGAGCTTCTTGCGATACCGGCCTGCCAGTCTATTCATCTCCCCTTCTCTGTACAGCTTGGCTCAGTGTTATTAACACTTGCCAAGTCAGTATGTAACAGTGGGGTGTTGATTGATGAGTAGCTCTCTTTGTCTGACCACATTTCTACTGTTTCTCATTCATGCAGGTTCACGTTGCACAGCATCTGCAAGATCAGACCTTATCTGATGGAATAGGCAGCAACTTCTGGTCCAGCTGTATTGTTGCATCTAGACTACTGCAACTCACTTCTAGCAGGAATACCTGCATGTAATATCAAACTACTACAGATGGTCCAGAATGCAACGGCACATCTTGCATTTAACCTGCCGAGATGGGCATATGTCAGTCCTCTCTTCAGGTTGCTACTTTGGCTCTTATAGCAGCACGCATTGATTTCAAATCCTTGATGTTTGCCTACAGAGTAGCTAATGGGTCAGCACTGGTGTATGGTGAGACACTGGTAAGGTGCTATGCTTCTTCTCACCCACTCAGGTCTGCCAGTGAACAGCATTTGGTGATGCTGCCTCAGTGTGGTATCAAGTCTCAATCCAGACTCTTTTCCTGTGTAGTTCATAATTGGTGGAATGAGCTGCCCACCTCCATCTGAACTGCTGACTGAGAATATGTCTAATTTATAGGAAAAAAATCTGTGGTCTTTCGCATAATTGGTTGATTGTTGTTACATAAATTTTAATTTCTTTATTGATTGTTTATCTATAATTATAAATCTATTAGTTATTACAGCTTTTCACTTGTGGCAATCAACTTTTTGTTATCTGTCCTACTACATTTGCTAAACAAACAGGCCCTAGGCTAATATTACTTGATTATTAAGTTACCTCTTTTGTAAATTGCTTTAGATAAAAGCATCTGCCATGCAAATAAATGTAAATGTATGAGCATTGTTGTGAAAAGTTGCTTTCTTTGTGTACTGTCACCTTCTTGTTGTGAACTGAGGCTGAGCATCTCATGAAGCTGTTTCTCTTCATTTTCTATCAGACTCTTGACTTTTTTTGTAAATGTTTTTGGTCTTACATGCAGCTGCAAAATTATTTAATTTGCCACACTGTTTGCATTGATTTCCATATGCTGGGCAGATTTCATTTTTCCATTCATGTTGTTTTCACAAAATTGTCACAAAAAACAAATCTGTGACATATTTGTGAATGTTTTCCCCCAAATTCTGGTTTCTGGAGAAAAATGCATATCTCTCAACAGTTTCATTTGTTCTCAAATTGCAATGGTTGTTAAAGGTAGTTAATAACAAACCAATAGTTAAATCTTCTGGCAGCACTGCAACACAAATAGTGTCACAAAGTTCTCTTCCTGATTCCCCAATTAAATATTTGAAAACCTTTACCTTCGTTGTCTCCTCTGCTTTGTGATGTCCATGTACAGTGAAAATTCATCTTTCCATAACTTCCATGCCTTGGACAGATTTGGCTCATTCCAATTCAAAGCTTGGGGTGGTTTCAATACAAATGCAGCATCCATTTTCCTCACACCCCATTTAAAAAAAAATGCTTTCAGTTTGAGTTTCTTTGTCTTTCTAAAGAAGTTTTACTTTACTTGTTTTTCTTCAATATTGCAACCCCTGCTGACCCCATTATTCAATTTCTAAAATATAGTTGTATTAAATAGCTCACACAAACCCAGCGTCTTAGTTCCTCTTTCATCACGGCTATATACAATTGTCAAAGTTTAAACTACAACTATAGAACTATACAACTATAAAGATATAGTTGATAGATTGGTTGATTCCAGAGGTATGACAATCTAAGCTTTATACACCTTTTATAATTTATGGCAAGAAAACCTGCTTTTCTAACTCTGTAGCTTGAACTGCACTGACTTTCTCTCTCAATCCTCTGCAGACCATCCACAGGAAATCCCGCTCGCTTCTGTCGCCTATAATGACATCACTTCCGGTACTGGAGCATACGATGACATCACTGCCAGTTCCAGCACTATTGATGATGTCATGTCCGGTCCCGATGATGTCACTTCCTGTCTTTGCCTTCAAAGCTGCCATGTTTGCATCCTACCATTAGTTCTGTCTTGGACTCTGTTCAGTGAACACCTCAACTATTTTACCCATTTGCAGCCAGGGTATAATATACAGGTGGCTGCACCAAACTTTTTTTAATGTCTCTGGTTCATTTGTATGACAGTGACGTAGTCGACAGGATCAAGAACTCCCAGAGGAAACAGGGACAGGACCTAAGATCTAACCAGGTGGGTGGGTACCGGGGCAGAGTTTCCGACTGGGGAGTTTGTCCAGTGGTTTGGAGAGACCAAACAAAGAAACAAGGAAAGCATATGGGAGGGACAAACAGGAGAGGGCTAGTCTCTTTGGGGGGGGGGGGTGGGGGGGGGGTTCTTTATTATGCTCTCTCGGAGGAGAGAACTTTCCTCCCCAATAAGGTCAAGACCTTAGATAAATGTGGGGCATCCCCAGCCCAGCAGGTGAGAAAAATAAGACAATGGCTATTCAACCCCAAGTGGCCAACCCAGGAGCAAGCGTTTACTCTCTGGACAAAAGTGGGGCTATGGCTAAGGCCATTTGAACAAAGCACCCTACAAATTGTGCAGCAAGTTGGGGTCATCAAGCTCATTGGAACACCTAGGACGGCCTCGCAATATGGGAGACCATAACGGCTCTTTAGCAGACGCCATGGGGATTACGTCCCAGAATATCTGCCCCCCTCCCCTATAAACCGGAGCCTGTTCTGAAGTGCCCAGATCTGTGGTCACGCAACTTACTCGGGAATGAGGAGGAATGCAGGTGGAGAGAGAAGGGATGGTTAAGTGCGCTTACTAACCCCCTGAAGATATCGCATACGGAAGTAGTAATCGTAAATGGATTTAAAACAGATTCCAGCAGTAATATTTCCATTGTTGATTGCTGATATGTACTACCGCGCTAGTGGGGGAAAGTAAAGACCAGTATAACTTGTATACACGGAGAAGTCTGACAATACAAAACTGCCCTATTCACGGAGAAACGCTGAAAGAATTCCCTGTAGCAGTCCTCCCAAATTCACCTTTTCCGGTGATTCTAGGGCGGAACTGGTCTAAATGTAATTGCGGTTTAGTACTGTCTACTCCCAAAAACAATTTAGGCCTAATTATACATGGAGATGTCCCGTCTCCACGCCGTGTAATCAGCAAGCAGAGAGAAATATGGAAGACCAAGGGGGGAATGGGGTGGTTCCTGGTTCAGGCAAAAACATCATTAACCTATACTTCAGTGAGCTGGGAAAAAACCTAGCCCCTTGAGGTCATACCGGACCATCTCTCCGAGTTACAATTCCAATTCAGAGAATCTCCAGCTTCTTTCAAAAGGAAGCACTGGAACGACAACTCCCTAAAATTTGCAAAAAATGCATTCAATGGCCAATGCACTTATTATTAGCCCATGCCACAGGGTTCTTTTAACTTTGTGATAGAAAATGACCTGTTGTATCGGGTAGCAAAGCATGAGGGGAAGGTGCGGAAATTGTTGTTAATCCCACAAACCTACCGCCGGCAGGTCTGTGAATTGGCACATGCCCACCTCCTAGGTGGCCATTTGGGTACCGAAAAAACTTTAGAGTGTATTAAGCTCTGATTTTATTGGCCGGGAATTAATGATTTTTGTATCTCTTGTCCAGAGTGTCAAATGCAGCAAATTCCTAGGAGGGACCAAGCTCCTTTCATTCCCCTTCTCTTGATTGATGTCCCCTTTGAAAGAATTTTGGTCAATATAGTATGACCCCTAATGCCCTTAGCCCAAGGACATAAATATATATTAGTTCTCATGGACTATGCTACCCAATATCCAGAGGCTGTTCCTTTGCGCTTAGCCATGTCTAAGGCTATCGCACGGGAATTGGTAGGGGTCTTTGCGCGAGTCAGCATCCCTAAGAAAATCCTTTACGGACCAAGGGACGCCTTTTACCTCGGAGACATTCAAAGAGACGGCCAAGTTACTTAAAATAAAGCACTTAAAGACCGCAGTGTATCATCCTCAAACCGATGGTCTAATTAAGAGGTTTATCATACTCTTAAACAAATGCTTCGTAAGGTGGTCAGAGAGGATGGGAGAAACTGTGATCAGCTCCTCCCCCTTGTGCTTTTTGCCTATTGGGAAGGTCCCACAAGCCTCTACAGGGTTCTCGCCTTTTAAATTATTATATGGATGACAACTGGGGCATATGTGATATTTTGAAAGAAGAATGGGAAGTAGAGGCCCTTCCTTTTACAAATATTTTGGAATATATCACGCAGTTACACAACAGATTTGGAAAACTTCGACCCATATTAAAAAGTCACATGGAAGGGGCGCAAGCAGCACAGGTCCACTATTATGATCGTGGAACCAGTGGATCGTGTCATGGTTTTAGATCCTACCTCCCATTCTAAATTGCTAGCCCAAAGGCAAAGCCCCTATGAAGTTAAGGAGAGGAAAGGACTCGTCGATTATTTGGTGAAACAACCCAATTTTCAGCCAAGCAAATGGGTATATCATGTAAACTTGCTGAAGCCACTCAGCTCTGCTCATTCTTTGCACAGAAAAATATCCTTAACTTTAGTACTGAATTAAATTCCAGACAGAGATGGGAGCACAAAGCAGCTATCCTGTCCATCCCAGAGATAGTGTGCGAAAAACCAGGAAGGACTTTTCTGATTGCACAAGACATTGTGACATATCCTGGGTTTATAGTTCGAGGGTACAACTATCATCTTCCCAAGGCATAGAAAGCAGAGGTGGAGCTTGAAATCAAGCGCATGCTGGAACTAGGAGTTACAGAGAAAAGTTATAGTCCCTGGTCCAGTCCTATAGTCTTGGTTAGTACGCCTGATGGAAGTTGGAGGTTTTGCAATGTCCTTCTAATTCGATGCTTATCTAATGCCTCAAATGGATGACCTCCTTGAGAGGCTTGGACAGGCAAATTGTTTGCCAACACTTGAAATGAGGAAGGGGTACTTGCAGGTTCCTTTATCAGACTCTGCTAAGGTTAAGAGTGCGTTTAGCACCCCTAGTGAACACTAGTAGTATCATGTCCTTCCATTCGCGTTACATGCGGCTCTTGCGACTTTCCAGTGTCTGGTGGATAAAATGCTCTGCCCTCGTACCACGTATAGTGCTGCCTACCTGGATGATGGAGTCATTTATTCCAGCCCATTGAAAGAACACATACAGCAGGTCTGAGCGGTATTGCAAACGCTGGGTGAAGCCGGGCTTCGGATCAATCCAAAAAAATGTTTTTTTTGTGTTGAAAGAAGCTAAATTTTTAGGCTACTGTAAAGCCACAGTGTTTGAAGATGGATGTCATATTGAAAGTGGCAAGTGCAAGCATTTTTCAGTTTAGCCGGGTATTACCACCGGTTTGTACCTCGGTTTTTGGAGTGAGCAGCACCCTTGAGTGAATTAATAAAGAAGAGGGCCCCTAACAATGTGGTATGGACTGATAAGACAGATGCTGCATTTGGTGACTTAAAACAGGCCCTTACATCAGCTCCAGTATTGAAAGCACCTAACTTTTTGCTTTCTTTCACTCTCTAGATGGATGCTTCGGACACAGGCCTAGGAACAGTGCTGTGCCAGAGCATCGATAATGTTGAACACTCTGTCATTTTCCTGAGCCAGAAATTGTTGGACCGAGAGACTAGGTATGCAGCAGTGGAAATGGAAGCCCTTGCAATTAAATGGGTGATTACGCAGTTGAGGTACTACCTCTTGGGGAGTGAATTCATTCTTGTTATGGATCATGCATCCCTATAGTGGATGGCCCTACACAAAGACTTGACTTGACCTTCAACCATGTAAGTTTTTGTTTATTTGTTGTAAGGGTTCGTTCCATGCCAATGCCAATGTACTTTCTCGAGCTCATGACCTTTTGGTCAGGGCCGTCTGACCGAATGGGTCTGGGCTTGGGGGAGCGGGGCCTTGTCACACAAGTGCGATTGGGAGGCAGCTAAAGGGCCTGAATAACATTAGTACCATGCCAGGCCAGGGAAGTGGTGAGCTGCACTGACTTTCTCTCTCAATCTTCTGCAGACCCTCCACGGGAAATCCCGTTCACTTCCGATGCCTATGATGATGTCACTTCCGGCATTGGCGCCTATGATGATGTCACTTCCTGTTCTAGCACTGTTGATGACGTCACTTCAGGTCCCGATGACATAACTTACGGTTCTGGTCCCCGATGATGTCACTTCCTGTCTCTGCCTTTAAAGCCGCCATGGTTACATCCTACCATCAGTTCTGTTTTGGACTTTGTTCAGTGAAAACCTCAACCATTTTACCCATTTGCAGCCAGGACCTAATACACGGGTGGCAGCCACAAACATTTTTTGATGTCTCTGGTTCATTTGTATGAATCATGCAAGTGAAGGAAGTTGAAAGTATAATTTTACACTGCTTCAGTATTTATGTTGACCCTCCATTTTAATTTGGTTGTTAATATTTATGTACATATTTTAATATTTAATTTATTTTACCATTGGAAGAAGTACAATGGACATTAAGTTAAACACCTAATAGAAACAGCACAATAGAAGAAAGGAAAGAATACCAGAAAATGAATTTCAGAGAGGATAGAACAAAAGCCTTGTAGATGCCAAATGTAGAAAACCAGATTCAATGCTTTTATAACTAGTTGTTATGTACTGTTTCTGTACAGGTATGCAGAGGATTTTGTTTTGTATTTGTGTAATTTCTCTATTTCTACTCTCCTATGTGTATGTAGAATTTGTGAATTACTCAAAATCCAATTCTAATTTAAGAAGTAGAAACAAGACTCTCAGTCACAGTATGTAGCTGTACGTTTCACATTTAAACATGTGACATTTTGAAATAAGGTGAGGTATATAATTACTTGGATAGCAGTCAAGCAATCTGTAGACATGCATCTGTAAAATGGTAAAATGCCTAGAATGTTGGCGCAAATATACTCATGCCAACACTGTCAAGCAAGAAGAATAGGAATATGGATCATTTGGTGCACAGATTTTCTCAGAAGATTAGATCTTGTGACATCTTGATAGAATACATGGACCTGAAAGTAATACAAGTATAATAAAAATGATTTGAAATCTGGGGAACAATAATGAGTCTTAGACTCTTCTTGGCATCTGAAACTAGTTTCTACAAGGTCACTTTCATTTTGCTCAATAGCATACATCAATTTACAGCACTATTCATGGCTGCTTTTTCACTTCAGCAAATTATGCACTGTAAACTAATCCAAAACCTTGCAAAAAACATGTTCTGTTATAATTAGCCCTTGGACGACAGTCTTATTAAAATACATCAGATATTGTACAATAATGATGGATGAGTAAGAAAATTTAACACATAATAAAACATGTTTCCAATTGCTATAAAAATATGTTTAACATCATGTCTTTTGCTTTGTCATTCTAATTTACAAAACATAAATCTGGCCTTTGAAATGAATTATTACTATCAGCATAACATCCTTCCATCAATTTTCAGACATGCTCAGATCCACTGAAGGTCACAGACAGTATTCCTATACTTGCTAAACAGCGCAGTAATTTCACATGAACTGATAGATAAAAGATATTTTGTTGACAACCTCCCAAACACGTTCTTACAGCAAGGTCCTTGTGTTGTTAATACATAAAGAGTTATTTTTACTGCTGTATTAAGAAAGGAAGGAAGGAAGGTTACTTTATGACACCAGAACCAGGAATTTGATTAGTTACTAAATGTAATAGTGCTGTGTGCTATTGTAATTATTTTACTTAATATTTCATCATCTGTAAGAAGTCTTAACTGTGTTTTTCAAATGTTTTTCAGTACTATGTGTATTCATAATTGTGAGGTACAAGCAAGTATAAATGTGACAACTAACACTGACTTACTTTAGTGTTAGTAAAAAGGTACTGCATACTGTATACAAATTTTAGCATTTATATAGTAAATTTAGTGCTATGAAAACATGATCAAAATTTTAAAAAGAAACCATACAAGTTACATTTTCCATTCATTTGATATTCTTTGTATTTCTTCCATATTCCCACTCAACACATTGGTGAACACCTACATATTCATTGGATATACTGACACAGATGCCAAATATCCTCTTAAAGTGTTGTGGTTATACTCGGTAGCAATACATACTTACTTTACTTATCAGCCCATCCCCATTCAACTTTGTTTAAATTTATCCTTCTCATTCAATGTGAACATTTCTTCATATGGATGTTAGCCTTTTATTACTTTTTCAGTTAACCTCTTGATCAATGTCCATCCAAATATGTTGAATTAGACACACTATGTCTTTATATGCAGAAAAAAAGTAACACGCTACATGTTTATGTATTTATATTTTTGATTCTGGGTATGTGAGACAATACAATCTTGTTACATCTGTGGACTTTTGGATTACATTTTGTAGGACACTATGATATGCGTTTTGGTTTGGGCCCATGATACAAAAGTATTCAGTCAAGTTTTCCCTACTCCACCATAACATTCACAAAAGTTTACATTAACATACATGTAGATGTCTGAATCCATTCAAGCTTTTTAAATGTGGGAACGAACTTGAGCAAGGCAAAAACCAGCCATGGACATAACCACTATTACATACACTTAATTATATTTACTTCACACCAAGTCATGTAAGAATAATTACAGTCGCTATGCATGTTCCAGCAATAGAGAAAGGAAACTGGAATTTTCAGAGGGAATAAAACTAGTACCCAGAGACCCTGTATGTATGGTTGTGTATCGGGGATTGTCTCATATGATTGTCTGTGTGTCTGCAGGTCACTACTAGTCTAGAGAAGCATGAAAACAAATACTTTAGAGTCAGTTAAGACATAAGGAAGCCCTTTTGCTCAACTGACTGTTCAAGTAATGATTGACAAGTTTTCAACCAATTAGCATTCTTCAGGTTTGCATTTGTACTAAACTCTTCCTACATGTTTAATTGTTGCCATCCTGGTTAATGATATCAATCCTCATATGGTGTGTTTTCCACTCACATAAGCCAATTTCCATCATTTTATGAACCAATTGTCATTCTGAGCTGAGCTGCTTGCACTTCTATGACACAAGATGGGTGTGATGGCTTGTGCAGGTGGCTGAACATAGAGACTTGGCCTTAAGCAGCAGGGAAGCTTCTCTATGGTGCTTGCAGGAATGTGCTATCTATCTGCTTCCCTTACACGCTCTGCACTAGCTCATTGTACTAACCCCAATGATTCTGGTATGTGGCTTTTCTTTTCTCTCACTTCTACACTGCTTAAAATTTATATTTTAGTTTCTAAAGATACTGCTTTATGTTTACATCACATATTGAGCAAATTATATCTATTACTTTTTTTAAAAAATATTAATATTACTACAGTACACACAAAATAACTAAACACTCTGGTATAATAACTGCATCCTACAGTCCACACAATACCAACAACGGACAACGACTATTATGAGTAAGGAAATTACACAATGACAACACTCAAGCGAATGGCACTTGAATTTATGTGTGCACCATGCCGTGTTTTTTTCAGACTTCATTATAAAGGAGCTTCATTCTCAGAGGATTATTTTACCAAGGTATTAATTTATATGTAAAATTCAACTAGCTAAAATTAACAAGGTAGCCACAATCTTTGGGTTGTCATTTATTTCAGAATGGTCACATGATCTGAGTTTTAAAAACAAATAAGTAAAATCCTCTGACAGTACAGTGATAAAATATACAGTAAGTAAAAGCATTCTTTCAAACCACTCTTTGCATTTTCTCCTCTACCAAAGAGGACAGAAAATAGATACAATAAAAAATGGGTTTTTTTGGGCAAAACAAAAGCAACATTTCTTGTTTTGGTAGAAAAGGTTATAGGAGAGGCAAATTCAATATCATCAAAAAAGTCATAGAGAAACAGACATCACTTTACTTTATAAGTTTTTGGAGATAAGGCTGAAGATTTCTACTGTACAGTACTGCTTGGTATTTCTAACTCACTATCTTGTGCGTTACACATCATATTTTAGTTGTAATAGTAAAGGTAAAAATAAAGACTCAATAAATCTATTTTTCTATTTGCTCGTTAAGTATGCAGCAATATTAACACTCACACTTCTGCTTTTTCTTTAGGAAGTAATACAGCAGCAAAACCATCCTCCTGATAATATTCACAAACAATAAAAGACTAGGTCTGGTTTAAGAGTCAATATTTGAAACAGTTTTATACCTCAAGAAGTGTTCAGAAATGGTGCTGGACACTCTGATTACATTAATTTTCAAAGGCAGCACAGAACCACTCTTTTACTTTATCTATTCTTTCTGTAACAGTCTTGCAGTCGTCTATGTCTGTGTTGATTTTTTTCATTATAGTCTAAGAATCAATAAACTGACAAAATGCCTGTCAATTTCCAGTCAAAACTGTGGCTAACTCAGCTAGCATACCAATCACTGTGTTGCAAATAAACATTCAGGAGTTGAAGTTAGTAGTTAGCGAGATCCTCATGACCCCAAATATTGTCTAGCTGGGAAAAGATCTCTAATAATCAAAAGGAAGAAATCAGTTTTAAAAGTGATAAGAAAGGAAAATGATATTGATGGAAAAAATGACTTTACAAGAAAAAAGCTGAAATGACGACTACACTAACCTATTAAGAGAACAGGAAAAACTGATTAAAAAAAATTTAAACTACAAAAACAAAGCCTACCCACTCTTATACTCATATGCCAACAGCACTAGAACCCATCTTTACAGTCTGCATTAAACATGAGGCTGTCTGCAGGATTAACGGATAACTGCTAAAAAGCTGATGCTTGTCACAGGAGACCTGGTTCATGAAAAACAGCCATGCAGCTGAAAACAGAGAAAATAGTGTGTCTGTTGTGAGAGATTTACTCAGAGAGCTGAAGAGTCAAACAATGGAATGCTTCTGGATTTTAACCTGCAAAGGCACATCAGCCCCTGCAAAAATCAGCCTGACAAGGTATACCATGATGGGAATAGCTTTCTGTCCTATTACAGTTAGGAGCACTTCATGTTAGTCTGAATATAAAGGCAATCTGGCGATGTTACAATTTTAATTAAGAATCCAGGAAGACCCAAAAGTAGCAGGAAATGCAGAGATAATGGAACAACAAATTAACCTGTATTCAAAACAAGGGCTGCTACTCTGAAAGTGTGACTAGAGTACAAAGCCCCAAAAGATAGTAGGAAGTGCAAAAGACTGCCTTTAATATGAACAAAAACAAATGTTTTCTTGGGGACTGAAGGGAAGCTTAAATAGAAGGATCTTCAACAGTATTTGTAAGCCACTAAACATTTTAAGACCCCACTAACTCTCCTGATTTCTGCCTACAGTGTCTGTGTGATAAACCAGGGGTTACCATAAACTGGACAGGCAGTGAGAAATGGTAGATACTTCCTTAAATAAATAGCGAACTCTGAAGAAATTACCATTTCCATATTCCTTATTTCTATTCTTGTGTCTTTTCACTAACACCAAATACACCTTTGGTTACTGATAACCTTACCTTGCTGAGCAGCAAGGGCCACAGATTGGAATCCAAAGTGTGCAATTCCAAAATAGGGAAAAAGACTGAACACCACCACAACACAGAGAGACCTTAAGAGTGGAATGTAGAGAGAGAGAGGGAGAGAAGGGAGCCAAAAATGGACAGAGGTTAGAGGAATAAACTGCATGGGGAAAATATGGGCAGTACCCCATAACAGTTAAAGCAGGTGATGGTATGGATGCTAGATGACATTTTTTTTAATATACAGTTTCTCCTTATGTTGGATTTATTTTATATTTATGACCAATACATGTCCTTTCCTGTGCACGTTTTGGTAGTTGGGCTATAATTTTATATTGTTCTAGATAGCTGGTACACTGTATATAACGATATAATCCTCAACATTTGTTATGCTGAAAAAAAGTCATAAAACAAAACCCAGCTGCAAAATGTGGGTAGCTGGCAGTTCCTTTACAACTGCTCAAGAGCAGCAGATTACATTTTACCACCAGCACCATAAGAAAGTCTATCCTGTACTTCCACACTGCTTTAGATAGTTTGGTGCAGTGTAAAATTTGACCTGGAAGCATTTTCAAGGCACCACAGGACCTACTTTTTAATAAACTTCTAACCCACACACGAACCACTACCAGTTTGTTTCCCACATCTATCTCATAACATTGAAAACCACATGTAGCAAAATCGCTTAATCTTACAATAACATTTTTTTTCACAGTATGTGATGACATTCTTAAAATATACTGACAGGGACTGAGTCAAATATGAACTTTTCAGACATTGTATCGGTTTTCTAACTATACCCTTTTAACTTAATTTAAAGTCTTAATTTAGAGTCAAATCTCAATAAAAAGAAAACTCTAATCTTCAAACATCATATCTGCACCTTAGGTTAAATTTGAGTCTGTATGGTGAAAATCTTTGTATTTTAGCAAGCAGTGCTACTGACATATTGGAATAATATATTTGTCTAAGGCCCTTGTTAGCATTTAACATTTAAATACAGCATTGAGGTACTAGTATAACATAGTTTCCATCTATTTGGTACAAAGAATATTTTGAGAACTTTTGTAAATGTTGCTTCTTTATAGCATATCTGAACCACACCTTATTAATCCTCCCTCCTTACCCCCCCCCCCCCCTTCTTTTTTGTTATATTGTCTTTGATTCCTCTATGTCTATTATTTCCCTCTGATGATGACACCTGGTAGGTTTTGAAAGCTCAGTAATAAAAGATGATACATGATTCATTTTCTCCCTTTGTGGGCTTCTTGCATCAATATGCAAACCGTATAACAGACCTTTGCTTCTATTTCGCTTCTTATATTTAACAACCATGACAAGTTGCTGTCAATGTTGAGTTTGCATGGGTTTCCTCCTGATAACCTGGTTTTCTTCTCAAGTACCCAAAGGCATACATGCCTTTATATTAACTGGTAGCTGTAATTTGGCTCAGTTTGAGTGGTGGTCTTTGCATACGTGCAATTTGCAATACACTAGTAAACCCTATTCTGATTTAAAGACTTTTGAGAATGTTACATTGTATATTTATCTATTTGGAAAAAACATTCTCCTTGATGAAAAGTGATAAAGCTCCAGTATTACTTCTTACTCATTTCTTAATGTAAAACACATAGAAATGTAAGCACGACTGATATATTTACCATTTAAATGATAACTAAATTTACATTTTGTAAATCTTAAATTGACAGTATACTTGTTTTCACCATTTCTAGATTTAATACCATATTACTAGTACCTTTAGACTCATATATCATTTAAAGAATTGAACCTTAAAGTTTAGAAATTGCACAAAAGCATCAAATACTAGTTTTAGAAGTAGTAGTAGTATCACAAATCCAATCAAAATGCAAGTTACAGTATCTTTATGATAAAAAAAATGCTTTGGGATTCTCAATGGGAGAACATCAAAAATTCCTTCTCAATGTGTTTTAACAAGGTGATGACTGCTATCAACCACTGGCAGTGCTGCAGACACAAGGTGTACATATCAATTCTTCTCTGTATTTTGAATGTAATTTTCAGGTGATAATGTTGTAAAGATAGTTTTAGAAGTGCAAGTTTCAATTCAGATTTCAATTTACAGAGGATTTTTATTTTTATGGCGCTAATGTTTCAATCACCATTTTCAGTAAAGTTGTACTGTTTAAACTAACACTGAATCTGAACTGCTAAAATGCTGTAGTGGCTTGTTTGTAGAATGTCAAGGAGGCTGCAAATACAGCTGAAACATGAATGTTCAAATGTGAAAAGTTAACTGCATTGTAAGTCTCTATGTACCAGATTATGGGCATATGAATGGGTAACTAGTAATACTACCTCACAGTTTCATAAGAACTAATACAAATCCCAGTCTGTAGAGTTCACACATTCGCACTATGTGTTTTACATAGGTTTTTCTACCACATTCCAAATAAATATATATATATATATATACTCAGCAAAAAAAGAAACGTCCCTTTTTCAGGACTGT
>JANRMT010062831.1:5630329-5651704 GCA_026402145.1 Polypterus bichir lapradei
TTGCAGGCCTGTTGTAAGGCAGGTCCTTACCAGACATCACCAGCAACAACGCCGCCTATGGGCACAAACCCACCTTCGCTGGACCAGACAGGAGTGGCAAAAAGTGCGTGAGTTTCTGCATGACAGCAATGTCAGTGTTCTGCTATGGCCAGCGAAGAGCCCAGATCTCAATCCCATTGAGCACGTCTGGGACCTGTTGGATCGCAGGGTGAGGGCTAGGGCCATTCCCCCCAGAAATGTCCAGGAACTTGCAGGTGCCTTGGTGGAAGAGTGGGGTAACATCTCACAGCAAGAACTGACAAATCTGGTCCAGTCCATGAGGAGGAGATGCACTGCAGTACTTCAAGCAGCTGGTGGCCACACCAGATACTGACTGGT
The DNA here is from genome assembly GCA_026402145.1 of Polypterus bichir lapradei. NCBI lineage: Eukaryota > Metazoa > Chordata > Cladistia > Polypteriformes > Polypteridae > Polypterus > Polypterus bichir. The sequence continues at coordinate 5,630,708 of JANRMT010062831.1, forward strand.
ACTTTTGATCTTGAGCCTCCCTTCATTCAGGGACACATTGTGAAACATTTTTAGTTTATGTCTTATGGTGTTGACTCTTTTAGTGTTCATACAAATATTTACACATTAAGTCTACTGAAAGTAAAAACAGTTGAAAGTCAGGGGACGTTTCTTTTTTTGCTGAGTATATATAGCTTGATGGGATATTCTGTTGGAAATGGTTTGGATGGTAGGACAGCAGTATACTTCTTAGCCAATAGAGGGCAGCACATAGTGTCAAACTGTATGAATAAAAATCATGTCCTATAAAGTAAAGCTCTGGGAGAACATGCTGTAGGTTGAGTATAACCCATTATTTTGTAGTACAAATCCATCTTGAAAGAATGGAACCATGATGCCCTTTCAAGCCAATCTAAAAGCTGTATGTTGGACTCAAATCTTAACCTTATTCTTTATTAAAAATACACAGTTTCAAGTATTTTTGTATTATAATGATTGATCAACACAATGATCCTTACATTTCACGGTGAGAACACCAATACACAGAGCCTTCTAAATTCATTATAGAGTCCGTAATATTTCCTCCTTGCAATAATAACAATAACTCTGAGTTACCTGCCTGAAGACAAGTGAATGAACCTGGCAGAACATTACAGATTTGGAACATTCATAACCAGTGTACTAACTGAACAGACACAATACAAATGTTTTTATTATTTTTTGTTATCATTAATGGCCACAAATATAAAAAATGGCCTGGAGAAACCTAACATTCTCAAAAATGATTATTTTAATTTTAATCCTCTCTTAGCAGCACTAAGTGCAAGACAGTAAACAGACCTGGGAAAGATACAGCACTGGGCCAACTCATCTGCACACACAAAGAATAAATTTGGACTCACAAATTACCCAAATCAGTGTGTCTTTGGGAAGGTGAGTATGCAAAGGAAAACCACTGCAGACACACGAAGAACATGCAAATTCTACACAGACAGCAAACAAATGCAGCACTTCCACCCACAAAAGAAGTCAAAATTACACTGAACAGGACTGCTGTGATCAATAAATAAATGTGTTCTTTGAGGTTTGAAAATCAGAAGACTGTTTATATTCACTGGAGCTATCCTGCTCCAAAAGCAAATTGGGAGGCAGTAAATCTGCTAATTTAAAATATAAATCCAATAAACTGTTAAACTTTACTTTCCAAAAGGAAAAGCATACCAGAGTATACATTGGATAAAAAATAAAAATATAGTCGGGCAAATGTGCTTTATTCTAGTGGTGTATCTCCCCAAAAAGTATCAACCAACCAACCATGATCATATGAAATAATTCACCATTTTCTAATAATGGAATTTAATCTATATCGTCCTCCTAAGGCTTTGCCTTTCAAAAATACCCACCTAAGAAACAAAAAATGTTATACTCAAATTATGTCAAGTACAATCTAAATTCAATACAATTTTATACAAACAATTCTTAAAATTTGCCTCTTTCAGTTTGTCTTTTCTATGTCCTTCTCCTGCCTCTTCTTGGTTGGTAACTCAAAGGTCTACCACCCCTTATAAATCAGGTGTGAAGTCAGGTGAGTGCTCATTGTTACTAGCTGAAGTGCACTGCTGCAGGATGCTGGCGTCTTTTCCCTGTTGTTTATATTTTACTGACTGTTTTCTATGGGAGGGTTGGAGAGGTGTGCATACTTCAAAAAAATGCAGAGAATCACACTTGAAAAATGGGCATAATGCCTTGTATTTAGGTTGGCTCCAGGCTATGTTAGATTAACAACTTTAAAGGGTCTGTAGCTTGACGTGCCAAAGCACCAATTGTCAATTGAAGCTTAAAAGTTAGTGAAATAGCTTCAAATAATTTCAGTTTTATATACAGGAAGTCTAGGTCTAGGTTAATAAAGTTCCTAACAAAAAATATAAGGAAAAAAAGAGACATTCATGGATACTGTATTAAAATAAATATAAAATTAAAAATCTCCAATTTCATAAAGAGATGTCTTCAAAGCTAAGTATTCAAATCTTTGTAGCCATGGAGGCACACAGACACACTATACAATTGTTTTGCATTTAGTATTCAACTGAATGGGAAAAATCATACAGTGGGAGCCACGTCAAACAGCCGCCTGGAGCATGACAGGACCATGCACGATCCGTGCACGGAATGTGATCCCCCGCGATGACGCAGTTAACGATGCCCCGCCCCATAAACGCCCACATGCGCTTTCTAAAAAGATGGTTGCAATGCTGTATAATCCTGCCAGATGGAGCATTGACTGCTTCAGTTAACTGCAGTGTCCAGGAAGCCCTATACCGTATCTTTAATATACTGTACAGGCAGTTCTTGTATTGTCAACATACTGTAGTTTCATAAATAGATGGCATGGTAAAAAAACAACAACAAACCGATTAATAAAACAGATTTGTTAAATCACTCAATACACAACCCACGATGATACGGAAGCGTATTAGGGCCACGGTGAAAAAAAAAAATACGGACACAGTGAAGAAAAAAAAATCAAAATGTCGAGATTAAAGTCGACATGTTGACTTTATTCTCGACATTTCCACTTTATTCTCGACATTTACGTCGAGATTAAAGTCGACATGTTGACTTTATTCTCGACATTTGCACTTTATTCTCGCCATTTATGTCGAGATTAAAGTCGACATTTCCACTTTATTCTAGTAGTTTATTTTGTCAGTAGAATGTCGCAAACTAAACTTCATCTTAAAATGAATGTTTAATTTACTAGATTTTCTCAAACCCCCGTCATAAGTTAATGTAGCACATTAAATGCTTTATATTAAGTGTTCCCCGACCCAGTTTTTAATCTCTATGCGCTTCTTAAACTGACTTCCTCTTGCACACAGACAGCAGACAGCGATCGCCGCTCATTGACTTCATGATATTCCTGCTCTATGAACATTCAGAATACTAACATACAGTGCATGATATCTTCTTCACGATGAAATGCATTAAAGCATGTATTAAACACGGGTGGCGGGGGGCACGGTGGCGTGGCTGTAGTGCTGCTCCCTTGCATTACGGGTCCTCAGGTGTATGTTCAGTGTAGTGAACTTTATGACAGGTGTGACGAGGCTCCAAAAAACTGGATACATGAATGGGTATCGCACTGGTTTAACTGGAATATCGTGTAAATGTTGGCTTCATGATGTGGTGGACGGAGACACGAACGCAGAATTCAATGGATGTTCTTCTGAGCGGGCTTTCTTTATTGCATGCGTGCTATCTCTATCTGACGTACTGCACATAACCAATCACCACACGATAAACGTCTTTGTGAAATTAAAACAAGTTATAAACTCAGACCTCAGAGTTTTCAGAGCTTAAAATGTACAGAACTTAAAATGTATTAAAGCATGTGGGGGCACGGTGGCGTGGTGGCTGCTCTGCTGCTTCGCAGCAAGGGGGTCCCGGGTGTTCCCTGCCTTGAGTTTGCATGTTTTTTTCTGGTGGGTCTACTCGGCATGCTTCAGTTTCCTTTCAAAGACATGTAGGTTGTGGGGTTTTGTTATGTATTATTGACCCTGCTACTTCATGTGTTCCACGTATTCACCTTGCGATGTGTTGGCACCTCATTCAGGATTTACTCCTGCCTCACACAAGATGCTTGCTGGGATAGGCGCAACCCTGAATGGATGGCATAATTAAACATGTATAATGAAGATTTTTTTTTAATTTCTGAAAACTCCATCCCAGAAAGCACCGTGCCCCCACATGCTTTAATAATTTAAAGTTCTGAAAACTCCGAGGTCTAAGTTTACAACTTGTTTTAATTTCACAAAGACGTTTATCGTGTGGTGATTGGTTATGTGCAGAAAGAAAAAGCAAGGATAGGAACTGGAGGTTTAGTACGTCAGATAGAGACAGCACGCATGCAATAAAGAAAGCCCGCTCAGAAGAACATCCATTGAATTCTGCGTTCGTGTCTCCGACCACCACATGACGAGCCCAATATTTACACAATATTTAAGTTAAACCTGTGCGATACCCATTCATGTATCCAGTTTTTTGGAGCCTCGTCACACCTGCCATAAAGTTCACTACACTGAACATACAACTGGGGACCCCGTAATGCAAGGGAGCAGCACTACAGCCACGCCACCGTGCCCCCCGCCACCCATGTTTAATACATGCTTTAATGCATTTCATCGTGAAGAAGATATCAAGCATTTCTCTTAGTATTCTGAATGTTCTTAGAGCAGGATTATCATGAAATCGATGTGCGGCGATCGCTGTCTGCGCCTCTCAGTGCAAGAGGAAGTCAGTTTAAGAAGCGCATACAGATTAACAACTGGGTCGAGGAACACTTAATATAAAGCATTTAATGTGCTACATTAATTAATGACGGGGTTTGAGAAAATCTAGTAAATTAAACATTCATTTTAAGATGAAGTTTAGTTTGCGACATTGTACTGACAAAATAAGCTATTAGAATAAAGTGGAAATGTCGACTTTAATCTCGATGTAAATGTCGAGAATAAAGTGGAAATGTCGAGAATAAAGTCAACATGTCGACTTTAATCTCGACGTAAATGTCGAGAATAAAGTGGAAATGTCGAGAAAACTAGTTAGTAAAATATTTTTTAAGACATCCTTAATAATCCTTAAAGACAAACGCCCTCTGCCAGACATCTGCCAGATGAAAAAGATGACGTCACATAGACGTCTCCGCGACGTGTGTGTGCTATCTGGGTTAACAATCCTTAAAGACACGGTACGTCTGTAATTTATCTAAACCGATCATTGTAGGTACGGAATACAAATGCAGGCTATGTACAGTATTTTACATTACGGTGTATTTTACCTAGTTCCATTTAATATACTGATAAATTATATTTTGCTGCAAAGCATATTTTTGATTAAAAGAGGAGTGACATTGTGAGTTTGTGACACTGTCAGTAAGCTGTAATGTTAACTCCAGACTTGGTAAACAGACCATTAAGTTATCTAAAGTTATATCTGACCGCTGCTGGTGCTGCCAGTGATTTTCAAAACGGCCAATAAAAAACTAAACTGGGAAATAATCTGTAAACTTCCCCAAACAAATTTTATAAAAATAAATAAATAAAGTCACCACTTACCGCGAATAGTCCATTAACACTAGAATTACCAGAGCCTACGAAAAAACTATTAGATCCGTCCCACCTTAAATCGCTTCTTAAAACTGTTCTCACCTCTCCTCCAGCGTCTTTTGTTAATCTAAATGTGTTGATAAAGAAAAGTTGCAAGTAGCCGGCTATTCCATCCCCCCATCGACTTAGAAAGTGCACAAACTTCTCCCAGCTCATGCCTTGATTGATTATCTGGGAGTGAAGTGGAGTTTTAGAGTGGAAATAATAGATCATTATTTGGAATACACGTATTTCACGTGTGTTCCGTTTCTACAGTAATCCGTGTAAACATATTTTTAAAACAGAAACGTTTTTCATATTGTAGTAGTAAATGACAAAATGTAGGCATAAACTATATAATGTATGAAGCTTGAAGTCCAAATATCAAATTAACAGCTTCACAAAAGGTACAAATATAACAGAACAAGTATGCTTTTATTCAAAAATATAACTGCAGGAAAAAAAGCCGCATTAACATGCCACATTGACACATATGTATCTCAACTGCCATGGTAGCGTAATGGTATCAGCTGTTGACTTGTAATCAAAAGGTTATGAGTTCAATCCTGCACGATTCTCTTTTGAAAAGTAAACTGCTCTTATTCTTACTATTTTAAAATAAAAACATACATTTGATTTCAGTGTGTAACAGCCAGTGTAATTTATGATACTTGTAAAGGTTAGTTTTTTTTTTTATTCACTTTTCATTCTCTTACTGTCAGGACGTTCTCTATGGTGCCTCTGTAGAAGGTGGTAAGTATGGGTTTGGGGAGGTGCACCTTCTTCAGTCGTCGCAGGAAGTAGAGACGCTGCTGGGCTCTTTTTGTAAGATAGGTGGTGTTTTTGGTCCAGGACAGGTCCTCTGTGATGTGAACACCAAGGAACTTGGTGCTCTTCACTCTCTCTACTGTGACGCCATCAATGCTGAGTGGAAGATGGTCAGCCTTGGTCTTCCTGAAGTCAACAATCAACTCTTTTGTCTTTTCAACATTAAGAGACATTATTGTCTTTGCACCAAAGTGCCAGCTGTTCCACATCTTCTCTGTAAGCCACATCATCGTCGTTCCCGATGAGACCCACTACTGTAGTATCATCAGCGAACTTGATAATGTGGTTTGTGTCAGATTTGGAAGTCCTTGTACCTAAAAGGTGACTATAATCCAACATTCCAGTATCAGACAGCCTTTACAATCTGGTTTGCCACGCCTTGGAGATTCCTGTACCCTAATCTGTGTAGACATCCTTACTTATTACTGGCATAAACCCCCAATTCTGTTATGGGGACTGTTTAAAAAAAATGTTGCACTCCTGTACAATTAGTGCAGATAGATAAGTGAATGTTAAACAGCAGAATTACCTGTCAAGTTTATGTTAGGCTTCAGATATATCTCATATAAGTTGTGTTGATCATTGAGATGTGGATATTTTTATTTTATTGGATTTATTTTTAATTTTTATTGTGGATGGAGAAAGCCACTAAATGATGGCATTAGGAGAAAGTGAAAGGTCAATTGAAATGATCCAAACCTACGTACGTGTGGCAAGCTTTGCAGACAAAACCTTGACTATAAAGCAACTTCTTCCACTACAGTATATGCCAACACCTTTCTGATGCCAAGCTTAATAACTTGTACACGTTTTTATGTGAATGTTGCTAAATGCAAGCAGCAGTACAACACATCTCCTGTAGGAGAGAAGGAAAGTGAACACGAGGGTAGGCAGCCGTGTTCGGAGAGTATTATGCTGATTGGCTTGCACCAGTGTTCACAGTACTATTGAATCACCTCTTAACCCTGTCTGTTGTACCTACATGCTTTAAATGAGCCACCATTGTCCCCTGCACCTAAGAAAGTAAGTTTAAGCAGCCAGACTGACTATCATCCTGTTGCACTACTGCCTAAAGCAATGAAGTGCTTTGAGAGGCTAGTCAAAAATTACATCTGGTCTTCTCTGCAAAAAGAACTGGATCAGTTACAGTTTGCACATTATTCCAGTAGATCTACAGAGGATGCCATCAACTTGATCCTTTATATAGTACTGGCCCACCTGGACATCGAGGGGAGAAATTATGCATGAGTACAATTTATAGACTATAGTTCTGCATTTAACACAATAATGATCACCAAGGCTCATCACTAAGCTCAGGAACCTGTGCCTGAGCACTTCTTTGTGCAGATGGATTTTTATCTTCCTGACAGGCAGTCCCCAGCTGGTTCAAAAGGGTGACCACACTGCCTCATCCCTAACTTACAATGCAGGGACTCCACAGGATTATGTTCTGAGTCCACTGCTGTACTCCTTCTACATATATGACTGTTTAGCTGCACATGACTCTATTATCATTTTTAAGTTTGCTGTTGAAATACCTGAGGTAGGCCTGATATCTAACATCAAGTTGCAGGTTTTCCTGGATGAAGTGAAGAGTCTGTCACACTGGTGTCAGGACAACATTCTACACCTGAATGTGAGCAAGACAAAACAGCTGATTGTTAACTGGGAGAGAAAACAACAGAGGTAGTAGCACCTTTTCAGCATTAACGGCACTTAGGTGGAGAGGGTAGACAATTTTAAATACCTAATTGTCCACATCATGGTGGATCTAACCAGATTCAAACACACTAACACCTTGGTAAAGAAAGCAACATATCTACCACCTCAGATGCCACAGGGATTTCAAGCTGACGTCCCAGTTACTAAAGAACTTCTACATATCCAGCACTGAAAGTATACTGATTACAGCCTATTTTGGGAACAGCACGCAGCAGCACCGCCAGGCTCTGTAGAGTGTGGTGCGGTCAGCTGAATACCTCACTGGACATGCATTCCCTAACTACCCTATCTACATCAGGCAATGTCGAATCAGGGCAAAGAAAATTATCAATGATACCAGCCAAGCCAACAAGGGCCTCTCTTCTATACTGGGATCAGGTAAACGCTATTGTTACCTAAAGTTCAGTTCTGAGAGACAGGAGAAGCATTGTTCCACAGTCCATATACATCCTTGAATAAGGAAAGTGGCAGAAAATACATGATGCCATATTTTTAACTCTCTAACATTAAATTATTTAAGTTAATAAGTTGCTTATTTAGTTATTATTTATCACATATTTTAAAATTCTATTGATGATTTTTGATATTTATATAGTCATGTTATTGTTATTGTTCTTTTACATTCTTCTTTAAGGTACAGTCATTGGAATTAAGCAACTAAGCATTTCACTGCATATTGTAAACCACTTAGTCAGGAACAAGGTCATGGAGGTCATGCACCCTATGTTAGCTGGGAGTCTATCCCAGCTAGCATAGGGTGCAAGGCAGGAACAAGCCCTGGACAGGGCATCAGTCCATCGCACACACACACCCCAACCACATATCATGGCCAATTTAGGAACGCCAATTCATCTAACCTACATGTCTTTAGACTGTGGGAGGTAAAAGGAACACAAGGAGGAAACTCGCACAGACATGGGGAGAACACACAAACTCCAGACAGGGAGGACCAGGGATCCGAACCCTGGTCTCCTTACTTTGAGGCAGCAGCACTACCTTTGTGCCACCATGCTGCCTACTACATATTGTACTTTATGTATAATTTGTATGTGAAAAATTATGATTTGATATTGTTGATTAAATTACTTTCCTTTTGTATGTATCATACTCGTATTGTTTATTGTACAAAATATGTGATGATTTCTTTGGCAGTCATGAACTGTTTACTTTTCAGTGATGCAATATGTGAAAGCTATCACCCTTTCACGATGTAACTTGCTGCAATTTAACTATTGTCTGCTAATAATGTTTCTGTGAAAGTCTACTCAAAATGTGCACATGTTGCAATTGATTTTGCTAGAAGACAAGTGTAATTGGTTATTAAAGAGGTTTAAAACTAACCATTTTGGACACATTTTTACTTCTTGCTTTAAGTTTTATAAGTCTATCACAAATATGCAGAATTGCTTTTCATAAATTATGGGCTTTATTAATTGTTCTACAGTAGACAATTCATTTCTGACAATTTCTATAAGATGGTGGCTTATATGAATTTCCCCAAATACCGTTTTCCAGTGTCAATGCTAATTTTCTAGCTATACTGAATTTAGTTAAATTTTACATAGGTTAATAATAAAAGAGAACAATCAAATAACTCTGAATTGCCAAGCATATACAAATCTTTTCCATAACAGCTCTCAAAAAATGAAAATGAAAGCTTATGCCAGTTTCATTTTATGGCACGTTGATGGTCTACATGCACTGAAGGTGTTAAGTCAGACACAGAGCATTTGAATTCAATAAAAAAGGTGTAACTTCACATTACAAGCTCCTACTGAGTTAAAGCTTGTATGTGTGTCAAAATTTAAATACCTCCTACTGCCATCAGCATGGATAAAGACACTAAAGATGACTTGTGAAAAATGATAAGGTAGAAAGCCTTCTTAGCCATATTCAAAGGATGAATCATCAATAGGATTGGATCCTTTTTATAATCACAAACAGTTGCATAAAAATACCAGGTTCTTTATCTAAATTTTCCACCAGTCACTTCTTATTATCTTAATTAGATGCCAAAAATCACTATCAAATCAATGTCTTCTTTGCTATAATTGACTACGTTAAATTGGTTCTTAAATGCCGATTTTAGACACACTATGGATCTGTGCCTCATTTGGGTTTCTTTGGCAGCTCAGACAATTAAAAATGGCTACACAGTTTTAAGTAAAGTACAACAGCAGCAGCACACATAACAAATGAAATGGTCTCAATCAAGAGTATCTTTCTGCAATTATTTAAATCACAATTTAGGCCAAAGAACCTCTTTAATCATGCTGGAAGTTGGAATTTCTTCAGACTTAACTAATATTAGAACTGCATTTTATTTTTTTTTTTATCAATTTCACAGCAAATGCTTCTCTGCATTAAATCTGTAGCCCTTGGGTACTAAAGTAATAATCCCTGTCTTAGTTCTATCTTTGTTAAACACTACTGTGAATTATAATAATGCATATGATTAATAATTGCAGATTCCTCATTTTTAATGGCTCAGGCTTGTCTGAAAGCCTGTGTTGTATACTATCATACTTTATGTTCTGCAACATTCAGGAACAGCTGTCATTCACTTTAAGTATGCATAAAATTTCCATATTTTATACAGCTGTCATTTGCAAATATACATATAAATATACTAAAATTTGTAAAAATAAATTTGAATACATCAGTTCTAAACATCTCTAGACTTATCAATAATGCTTACCTTAATGTGGCACACTCAAGTGTCCCCAATCCCTACCCTAAGAATCTTTGAGTTTAATTTACATATTATCTCTATTTAAGTGTCACTTTAAACTAAAGGGGACGTTAGTTTTCCCCTGTTCAAAGGAAAACTGTATAGTAAGGTGTCATTTCGAAATTGACTTCTGTGTCTGACGATGTATTTATAAAAAACAGTTTACCCCTCTTTCTTATTGCTGGTCCCTACAAAAAAGAAAAATGTACAGGATCGAGGATCACTCATTGTTATTATCCACATAATTTTTCAGAAGAAAAAGAAAGCAGAAAAAGTAAATAATAAATATCTTATGCACCGAACCCTGTAAACTGTTTTTCTATGCTAACCTTTTCTTTCAAGTTACTGCTGCAAGTGCAGCACTCCTGGTCCCTGGATACATTATTAAAACCTACGATTTTCTTCCACCTGTTCCATTACCTACCCACCTTTGGTTCATGTAGATTGAAGTACACAAATGACTAGATGAAGGAAAAGTTTCTAGCTTTACTCCAAATGTATATACTTTGGATATCATCACCTAGCAACAATGTATGTATCCCATTTAGGCTGGGAATATACTTAATACTACAAAACACGTACGCATGAAGACGCTGCTGCTATGCAAACAGTATACTATCTATACTTGCATGTGTACTCAATCTGAAGGATTCCACCAGGTGACAGTGCGAGAAATCATCCGGTTTCACTGTGTTGTGAGTTGAAGGAAGAAAGATGTTAAAGATATAAATTCTTTACATTCTGATGTTGTTACAAAGGTGCAAAAAAAAAGAAATCAAGAGCGATGCAGACGGTATGTGAGACCTTTAAATGTATCACGTCATTATGGTGGGGAATATGTGGTGATTGTATTGCCTATGCGAGAAATGAATGAAAAAAGCACCACAAATACAGTTGCACGTCAGCATTTAAGTTTGATTATTTTCTTTACTGCATTGAACATTCATCAAACATCAAAGCATGCAGATGTATCCTGTTGGACAGTAAACAACAATGCTGACATCATGTACCGAAAGTTGAACATAAATGGCACCTATTTTTTACTTGTACTGCAACTCGCGCCCACATCACATTCATTTCTGACAACGTGCTCAGAAGACATTTCAAAAGAAAGCTAGGAACACGTGGAAGCCATGATGTATGTGTGCACGTGTTCTGAGAATTAAGTATAAACTGGCCCTTACTGGAAATCTACAAATCCTTGCCTAAACCATCTCCCTTTGTAGTCCTGTAGCCTAATACCGACTGCTAGAACTAAAATATGCCAAGAAATTCAGTACAACATGCATTTTTCCCATGAATCTGCAGTCTTTCTAGAAAAGAAATATTTTAACATGATAGTAAATTTTGCTCTTAACCTTCATCTGTTTGTGTTTTTTTAAAGAACTAATCCACAGATCCAGTTCTCCTCATACTGTACTTTTATACCACTGTCACTGCTTAATAAAATTTTGCTTAGGGTGAAAACCATGAAACCTCTGAATTATGTTTTTATATCAGTTGGAATTAGTGGACAATTATATTTCCAAACCCCATTATTAAGGTTCATCCAGAAAATTGAACAAGATGTTTGTTACATTTGTATCTTCACCCTTTCAATTAAGTAAAAAATAAACCACCCGAATACTAATCCCTATGAGAACCAAATTTTCCTAATGTATATTAAACATCATTTCTTCATAATTCGGTACACCAATGTAATTGTTTCACCTTGAATATCTATGCAAGTGTTTGAAAGTGCAGATTAATAATGTCATGTGCTTTACTGGAATCAAATATTTTATCTTCTTCACTGAATTAATGTACCTGAGCACTGTGACCATCACCAGGAAAAGTGGCTTCAGCTGATGATACGAGATGAGTGAGAAGGAATCACTCTTTGCAAAACCCATGCTGATTGTGTGATAAACATGCAGGTTTTCTGCCTTGTGTTTTACAATCACTACTGTGAGTGTACATGCAGTGTTTTATAACAAAGTAGAAATTCTTTATTACTGTAACTGAATGTATTTTGAGAATATTTCTGTCTACTTTTACTTCATTGCATTTTCAAAAATAAATGGATACTTTTACTCCAAATCTTTTTGCAACACACTTTCATTACTGCAATGTTAAACTAAAAAACAAAAGGCCTACACAAATACACACAATATTTGGCTCAATCAATTATATAAAATTTATATATAAGAAGAATCTGAAAGGATGTGCAAATGTATGCCAGTGGCACCGCCACCCAATCAACTACACAGTCATTCCAATTACACCTCACCACAGCCCAATATCATCTATTTTCAGAGCTGCAGCACTGTGACATCAGTGCAGTTTTAGGACATAACATCAGCTTAGTTGTACATGGGCAGTTTTAGGACAGCTGTTAAGGTTAGAGGTTTGTATGCTTACAATAAAGTATCTGTTTATCTGTCTATCTAAATTAGTGTGAATGACACCTTTGCCTTAGTATAGTTTAAGGTTATAATCAATACAGTTTTAGGACAGACATTAAGGTTTGTGGTTAGTGTGAATGGTATCCACCCTCTTCATGACATAAACTTAACACCTGTGATGTCAAGTCACTGTGACTCTGCAAATAGATGTTTTTCCTGCATCCTGCAGAGTGTAGTGTGGCTGGGTACTTGGAGAGGGGTTGAATGTTGCAATAGAGTCCAGCTGCAGTCAGGAGAGTTTTAGGTCCATAAATTGACGCCCCTTCTGGGGTCACTCCCCTGTTTCGCTGGTGAACTGACACCTATATTACACACCCCTCATGACAATTTCAATTCCCTTTAGTTCCTGCACTCAAATGTTTGTTCAGCATTTATTAAACTTCTAAACTATTGAGGTATCTCAGTTCTACAACCGAAGCAGTTGTTCTGGTGTCATATTAGAAACAAATTGAACAAATAATCTTAACATTTTATATTTTATAGTATACGTTTTGTATCTGCATTTGCCATGTCTCATTCATGAAACTGCACTTTTAATATGTTAGTTATATGCTGTAATATATATGAGTAGCGCCACTGTGGCTAAGGAACTACACTGGTAATCAGAAGGCTGACCCCATATAAAAATGGGAAATTTTAAGGAAGAAGACAAAGAAGAAAAATTATATGCTGCACTCAGCTACAATTAACACTACATATTCCTATAGACTCTGAATCAAATAAATCATATAATTTGTGTAAACTGTCATAATATGCAATACTACAAACCAGACGTTTAGGAGATATTTAGAGTATTGTCTTTGTGGTCCTCTCTGTGTTATATCATTAGTACTGTATTATTACTGGTGTACACAATTTTAATATTTAGGGTGGCACGGTGGGCCAGTGGTAGCGCTGCTGCCTCACAGTAAAGAGACCTGGCTTCACTTCCTGGGTCCTCCCTGTGTGGAGTTTGGATGTTCTCCCCGTGTCTGTGTGGGTTTCCCCCAGTGCTTCGGTTTCCTCCCACAGTCCAAAGACATGCAGGTTAGGTGCATTGGCGATCCTATTAAATCCATATAAATAACATATAGCACAGAACGGAAATCAGCAGTTCTTAGTATTGTACCACGCAAGCTGTCGTATCAACCGTCTACTGTAACTTGCTTTCTTTTTTCTTCAGTTATAGTCTTGAATAAAAGTGCACTTATTTTGTTATGTTTGGATTTAGTTACTTACTTTCTACAGTCACAAGTACACTGCAGAACTTCCTGTGTTTAAGCGACGCGGACATGCTCAAAAAATACACATGTAATGCCACAAAAAGTGCACGCAGACACTTCAGTTCGCAAGCATTGGTACGAGAATGCAGTCACAAGTACACCACATAGCTATAGCGCATCTTTATGTGAAAACAGCAGAGAATGAAACTGAATAAAAAAAAAAAAAAAACAAACCTAACCTTTACAAGTATCATAAATTACATCGGCTGTTACAGACTGAAATCAAATGTATGGTTTTATTCTAAAATAGTAAGAATAAGAGCAGTTCACTTCTCAAAATGGAGTTGTGCGGGATCGAACTCGTGACCTTTTGATTACCAGTCAGCAGCTGATACCATTGCACCACAGAGACAGTCGTAGTAAATGCGTGTCAATGTCGCATACTAACGCAGCTTTTTTTTCTGCAGTTATATTTTTGAATAAAAGCGCACTTGTTCTGTTATATTTGTACTTTTTGTGAAAGTGTTTCTTTGATATTTGGACTTCAATTATTACTTAAACATGAAAAACATTTCTGTTTTAACGATGTGTTTATATAGATTGCTGTAGACACGGAACACACATGAAATGCATGTGTTCCAAATAACAATCTAATATTTATAAAAGGTGTCATTTTGCTTGACCTCTCACTCTATACAACTCTAAGCAACTGACATGCAGGTAAACGGACTTGAGCTGAGAAAACTGTGCGGGGTGGGGGATGTGATAGTAGGCTGCTTGCTGTTTGGTGCTTATCCACACATTTACAGGACAAAGGACGCTGATGGAGAGATGAGAAGCAATTTAAGGTGGGACGGATATACGAGTTTTTTCGTAGGCTCTGGTAATTCTAGTGTTAAGTTAAATTCATATTAGTGTTTGCTTAGTGACAGCCATAGGCAATAATATAGCTTTTTACCCCCTGTAAGTTAATAAGAGACAGAACTTTCTTGCTATAACTAAGATACAGTGAGTTAGTCGAGTCAGTTGTTGTTTAGAATAGGTCAGGACTGAAAATGGGATAAGCATACAGTTTTCTGACTGTTTAGAAATGGTTCAATTTGGCTACATCAATTTTTCTCTATTTTGTGTGAACTGTTTTACTTTGAATTTTTACAAAAGTTTTTAAAATGAAGATATTTTGTTTGTGGAATCATTTCAACGCGTCAATCTTTTCCTGAATCCCATTTTGCATACTAGAGCTGCTGAACTTTGGTAATTTTGGGAAAACACAGCTACAAACTTTATTTAAAGCATGAGCAGCAGACCAAGGGTTCAGAAAGATAAGAAAAAGGCAGCTAAAGCTTCATCAAAGTCTAAATTGGTCTCAGGTTCACGATATGGCCTACCATAGACTGACTAGTATCAATGCTGCAGCATCAGCTTCAGTCAAGAGCAAAAGTAGGAGGAAAAGTGTGAGTGAGAAGGGAAATGAGAATTCGCCAATCTCAGGCCGATTATCGAAAATGAACATGGTCTCTCCATCCCCGTTGTCAACTACTACCAATTCCCCCAATACCAATACCCCTAGTGATTCAACAGCATCAACTCCAACGGGACTAGCAACTCTGCCTCCATGTGAAGAAGATGAAAACAAATTGTCTGTGCTGAAGGTAATGATTACCGCACTTGGGGTATATAAATGATATAAAGAGTGACATAAAGAAGGATATAAAGGATAAAATGAAGGATATACACAAAAGAAATTACTAAATTGGCAACAGAATAGACAAGCTGCTTCAGGATATAAAAGACCAGGATGTATATTTGAGAAATAACTTTACTGCAAGCTTTAAAGACATTCCAGCAAGAAATGATGAAAGATATACAGTACAGGAAAATATGAGTAAGTTTGAGAATAAATTTAGAGTACTTGGTGCTCAGCCTGAAAACATTATGCAAATGTTTATTTATTGTATTAAATAAGTTGAACAATCAGCATCTGCAACTGACAAAACACCAACTGTTGTGGAATCTGAATGCAGAGCGCTCGGTGATAAACTAGCTACGCTGGAAGATAGACATACACTAGAAGGAACAACATGAGATCGAAGATCTGCCTGAAAATCATGAAAGTCCAAATCCAGTGAAATTCATAGCTGAACTATTCTCTAAAATAACTGGAGAGGACTTCAAATCAGACACCGACATCTCAGCAGCTCACCACATATGTGGATGGAATGGCTCAAAACAGACCATGAGACTTCTCAGTTTTGAGCCAGTCCATCCCCATATGCAGTGAGCTGCTGAGATGTCGGTGTCTGATTAAAGAAAATTTGATGATGATTCTCAGACAGAAAGAGGAGATTATATTTTAAAATACCCACATTCATATTTTCCCAGATTTCCTCCCTTCAGCAGCTGTAAACGAACTGCATTCTACAGCATTAAACAGCACTTACGCAAAGCCGAAATCAGATACAGCCTCTTGTTTTCTGTTAAATTGAAAGTGATTTTTGATGACCAATTCTATATCTTCAATTCTCCTAAAGAAGCAAAAAAAGGCTAAAAAGACTGATCTCAACATAATTTAAAACATAAACATGAGTCATATTGTGTGCTGGTAATACAAAGAAGATTCTGCTTGCAACTTGGTCTATTTGTGATGTGACATTTGCCATTACTATACATTCTGCTTCCATTTTTAGCCATTTTTTTAAGTTATTTTCATTTACAGTATTGAAATTTCTTCTATTAGATATATGTATATTTTGGAAACCACTCAACCCCCCGCTCTCTGTCTAAGTAATTAGTTATTTACAGTTTTACTAGACTTTTTAAATTTTTATTTAATGTATTAATGTTACTTAAGTTTACAAAATATCCTCAAAAGTTCAGAAGCACTGTCTCTCTGTGAGCTGGAATGTCAAAGGTCTCAATCATGATCTAAAGAGAAAAAAGTATTTTCTCACCAAACAGATCTAAACGAGACTCACTTAATAAGTAAAGACCAATCTTGGTGTGCAAAGAGATTGGATTGGCCAAATCTTTCACTCCAGCTATACAAAGAAAACTTAGAGATGTGGGTATCATAATACACAAAACAATATCATTTGTAGTATCAGAGAGGTAGTATCTGATCCTGAAGGGACGATATGTCATGGTGGTCGGAAATTTATTTCAAGCTAAAGTAATTCTGATAAATATCTACACACCTAATGTGAATGATAGAGATTTCATCCAAAATGTATTGGCATCTATTTCTAATGTGAGCACTCATAAGATTATATATAATAGCTAGAGAATTTAATTGTGTTTTAAATCTAGACATGGCTAGGTCTTCAGCTACAGTGGTAATAACATCTAACACTGCAAAAATATTCACACAGTTTGTAATGGATCATAACTTATCAGATCCATGGAGATTTTTAAATCCAAACTCAAGAGAATATTCCTTCTTCTCACCATTACATCACATTTACCCAAGAAATGATTACAGTGGTATCTTGGTATACGTCCGCTTTGGAATAAGTCCAACTTGGTATACGTCCTCTTTGAACGTAAAAAATTTTGCTTGGCATACGACCTTTGTTTGGAATAGGACTCACATGTTAGAACACCATGTGCAACCCTTGTTTACCTCTCTCGAGACAAAGCCACGACTGCCCACGAGTGTCAGTACACCAGTTGCTAGCATTCAGTGAACAACCCATGTGCTACTCTTGTTTACCTCTCTTGAGACAAAGCCACAACTGCCCATGAGCGTCAGTATGCGCTATAACTCTCTGTGAATTTTCACGTGATTTTGTGTTTTTTCGCGTAAATTTGAATTGACTGTTGAAAAGTATAAAGGTGGCATGCGTATCCGGGATTTGGCTGCTGCATACCGTATGCTGAAAATGACAGTATCTACGATTGTGAAAAACAAAGATGTTATTAAAAAGTAAAGTGAGGTTACATTTTCATTTATTTCATCTAATTGCTTTTGTATTTATGTATTTTAGTATTAAGCAGTGTTTAAATTATTTTATACAACCCCATCAATGTATAATATGCCAGTAACAATAGGATTTTTTTTCATGGGAACGGATTAATCATTTTCCCTTTATTTCTTATGGGAAAAATTTGTTTGGTATACATCCTGGTTGGTATGAGTCAAATGATCTGGAATGGATTAAGGACGTATACCGAGGTACCACTGTATTTCTTAATTGATAATAATTTATTGTCCACTATAAAATCTTGCAAGTACAACGCAATTATTATCTCCGAACATGCCCCTCTGTTCAAGGAGCGTAGATCAATCTGTCCATCACAATAATCGCGTAGCTGTCGTGTTTATGCCCTGTCGTTAGCTGATGAGAAATGCACAGAATTACTCTCCATGCAAACTTATTATTTTTTAGAGAAAAATGAATCCGTACAAGTCTCTGTAGAAGTGTTATGGAAAAATTTGTAGGATTTTTTAAGAGGGCACTATTTCATATCTTTCCCACAAAAATAAATTGGAATCCAAGAATGCATCAGAGCTAATCAATGAAGTTACCAAAATAGATCAAGAATATTCCAGGTGTCCATATGAGGCACTTTACAGGCAAACAGGTTTTGCAATCAAAGTTTAACCTCTTGATAAGAAAAGAAATGGAACAGCTCATCTTTAAATCACAACATCAATACTATGGACATGATCAAAAGGCCAATAAGAGCTTATCCTCACAAATCCACAAATAGGAAGTTTGTAATGCAATAACAGAAATTACCAACACAGATGGAGATAAAATCATTGACCATAATAATATAACCCACACATTAGAAACTACTATAAGTCCTTATATTCTGCCCAGTTCAAAGATGATGACACAATCTAAAGAGTTTTTTTAACATATTATAAATACCACAGCTAGATACACTTAGTACTGAGGAACTGAATAAACCTCTGACATTCTCAGAATTACTAGATGCTATAAACTCACTCCAAAGTGGGAAAGCAGCATGCCCTGATGGGCACCCAGTGGAAATGTATAAAAAATGTTCAAATCAGTTAGCTCCACTACTATTACCAACATTTATAGAAGCTAGAGACAACAAAATTTTACCTCAAACTTTTTGCCAAGCATTAATTACTGTCTCAAAGAAAATTAAGGACTTATTACAATGTGCATCATACAGACCAGTTTCACTTCTAAATAATGATGTTAAGATTCTCTCCAAAGTTTTAGCTAGAGGGTTTGAGAAATTGCTTCTGTCTGTAATATCACAGGACCAAACCAGATTTATTAAAAGTAAACACTTAGCTTCTAATCTTCGACATTTGTTTAATATAATATACTTCCCAATAAAAATCTAACACCCTAGAGATCTTCTTATCTTTGGATGCAGAAAAAGCATGTGACATGGTTGAATGGGACTACCTACTTACCACATTGCACAAATTGAGTTTGGCCAAAACATATATGCATGCATTAAAGTTCTCTATTCCAGTCCAGAAGCCTCCATAGGTATTACCATTATTTCAAACTACAGGGGCCTCATGCATAATGCAATGCATAGAATTCACACTAAAACATGGCTTAGGACAAAAGCGGAAATGTGCGTACACACAAAAAAATCCAGATGCATAAATCTGTACATTCGCCAACTTCCATGTTCTTCTGCTTCATAAATCCCGGTCAGCGTGAAAAGTAACGCACGTGCACGTGCCTGCCGCCCCACCCAAACTCCTCCCAGAAGTATGCCTCTTTGAATATGCAAATCAATATAAACAGCCCTTAAGCTCAGCGTTTTGTGAAAAGGCAATGGCAAAAGCATGGAGGAAAATAGAAGAATTTCAGCGAATACCTATTTGTTGGTTTAAACAGTGGTATAAACAACAAAAGGAAGTTCATCGAGTGACATAGAGTGTCAGAGAAACTCGAAAGCTCAAGTTCACAAAGTTGCACAGTGCCTGAAATAAAAAAGAAGTTGTCAGATATCAAAGTCGCTGTGAAAAGATGAATCGTAGCCCACCGTCTGAGTGTCATATGAAAGCTTATTTGGGTACAGAAAAAAGAAAAAAAATAGGCACACAGTGAGAAAAAAGCTTGAAATGTCAAATTTAATCTCAAAATTTCCACTTTAATCACGTTTATTTTGTCATTAAAGTAGAACATCATAAACTACATCTTTAAATTGTTTAATTTACTAGTTTCTCAAATCCCATCGTAACTAAAGTAGCACGTTAAATGCTTTGTTTTGTATGTGTTCTTCTATGTGCTCTATGTGTGTGAATCACTACGTGCTTCTTAAACGGGGTTTCTCTTCCTCTGACTGGACACAGAATCTATTACATTCATGATATTACAGCTCTCTGAATAATTAAAATACTGAGATGTATACTTGATATCATTTTCATGATGATAGGCATTAAAGCATGTATTAAACATGGGAACACATGCGCGACCTACGATGAAATAATTTATTGGAGCAGTACTGTCTCTTTCAAACGTACCAACCTCCAATTACTGTCTTTCCTTTTCTTTCTTCAAGTAACCAATCACCACATCAGCTCTGTAATAGATGTTAAGCCATCTGTAAGCTTAGAACGCTGATTCTTCAAAACTTTTAAGGAACATTGAAATATCTTCATAGTACAAGTTTAATTATTCCATCCATCTATCCTTTCAGTGTCGCGCCAGCACCAGCAAGAATAAAGAGCGAGGCAGGAACAATCCCTGAAATAGCTAGCGCTGCACCACCGTGTCCTCACATGTTTAATAATTACCAATATAGATTACTAGCAGAATACCCGCGCTTCGCAGCGGAGAAGTAGTGTGTTGAAGAAGGTATGAAAAAGAAAAGGAAAAATTTAAAAAATAACGTAACATGATTGTTAATGTAATTGTTTTGTCATTGATATGAGTGTTGTTCCCATATCTATATATCTCTATATCTATATCTATATATCTCTATATCTATATATATATCTATAT
>JANRMT010062831.1:5671704-5719200 GCA_026402145.1 Polypterus bichir lapradei
GTCATGAAAATAAAGAAAACACATTGAATGAGGAGGTGTGTCCAAACGTTTGGCCTGTACTGTATATATTTAAACCAATGTATATCAGCCAATATATATATCTCAACCAATGTATATATTTCAACGGATGTATTCAAACCGATGTATATATCTCAACCAATTCATCCCAACCAATGTATATCTGAACCAAAATATATATCTGAATGGATGTATTAAAACCAATGTATATATTCAAACCAATGTATCTGAACCAATATATATATCTGAACCAATGTATATATTTACGAACCAATCTTTTTTTCCTGAACGGCCCCTCATAATATATATATGCCTTTAAGCTTTGCTTTTCATCTCCAAGGATGTACGTCAAAAGTTACTCAACAATTACAGATAACTAACGATCTAAATGCAGTCATATTTTGTAAGTGTAGGATCACCATGAGCTATTAAAACAGATTTATTGTGTCTTTACATTAAATCTGTAAGTGTATGGGGTTACAGGAACGTTGCACAATCCTTTTTCGTGATATGATGTTTTGATGTGAATGGTCTAGAGGCTTGGCCCCAAAACCCCTCTTAAAGCATAAGTTCAGTATCTTTAAAGTCAAAGTTATTTCTACACAAACATGGTATACATGCATTTGCCATGCAAAATTGTGTTCTAAAGTTAAGTGATTTCTATTAATTAAAGAAATAACATTCGAGCCATAGCGCGTCTTTATGTGATCCAAATAAATAACATTCGAGCTATAGAGTGCCTTTATGTGATAAATTGGATCACATAAAGACGCGCTACAGCTCGAATGTTATTTATTTGGAGACGCACTATAGCTCTAATGTTATTTATTTGGATCATATAAAGTCGCGCTATAGCTCGAATGTTATTTATTGGAGACGCGCTATAGCTCGAATGTTATTTATTTAGATCACATAAAGACGCGCTATAGCTCAAATGTTATTTATTGGAGACGCGCTATAGCTCGAATGTTATTTATTTGGCACGGACATGCTCAAAAAGTACACGTGTAATGCCACAAAAAGTGCATGCAGACACTTCATTTCGTTACCATTGGTAAGAGAATGTATCGTGATACACTGCAGAGCTGTAACGCGTCTTTATGTGAAAACAGCAGTGTCAGATGGGGAGGTGGGGGCATAGGGAAGGATCCTGAACACGACTGAGAGAATGAAAAGTGAAAAAAACGAAAAACAAAGCTAACCTATCATAAATTACACCGGCTGTTACAGACTGAAATCAAATGTATGTTTTTATTCTAAAATAGCAAGAATAAGAGCAGTTTACTTCTCAAAACGGAGTCGTGAGGGAACGAACTCGTGACCTTTTGATTACCAGTCAGCAGCTGATACCTTCGCGCCACCAGCCAGTTGTAGTGAATATACGTCAGTATGGCCTGCTGAGGCGTTTTTTTTTTCTGCAGTTATACTTTAGAATAAAAGTGCGTTTGTTCTGTTATATTTGTACCTTTTGTGAAAGTGCTTCTTTGATATTTGGACTTCAGGCTTCATACATTATATAGTTTATGTCTACATTTTGTCATTTACTACTAGAATATGAAAAACGTTTCTGTTTTAAAAATGTGTTTACATAGATTACTGTAGAAATGGAACAAACAACGATGTATTATTTCCACTCTAAAACTCCACTTCTCTCCCAGAAAATCAATCAAGGCACAAGCTGGGAGAAGTTTGTGCATGTTATAAGTTGCTGGGGGGATGGAATAGCCGGCTGCTTGCAGCTTGAGTTTATCAGCACATTTAGATGACAAAAGACGCTGGTGGAGAGCTGTGAACAGTTTTAAAAAGTGATTTAAGGTGGGACGGATCTACGAGTTTTTTCGTAGGCTCTGGTAATTCTAGTGTTAACACCCCTGACATAAACCTTTGTTTGTAATGCACTGCAAACACTACTTCTGTTACACAACTGATTCTCTTTGAGATCCAAAGTTGTGCTTCCTATAAGCCTTTTTCTGGCTACTGTGCAGCTTATTATTTCTTAATGGAAAAATTCTCCTTTATTAGAGACAGGGGTTCATAATAACGCTTATTGAGGCTGTCTGTGCTTACATGCCATACTTTTTTATGTAATTTTTTTATGCTTTAAGACAAAAAATATATTCTATTCACATTTGGAAACTGGTGTTCAGTATATTAAAATTTCATGGATTTATAGTGCTAGTGCTTTTAACAATGAACTAGATGTTGACACTGCATTTCCAGAAAAATAAAAATTGACAGAGGTAATGGGGTCATTATTGTCATGTGAGCAAAGTATAGTTACAGTGCTACAGTAATGTGCCAATCAAAATAAAACACACTGCTATTCTCTGGAAACATGATTATTAAGTATAACTACTATTCCTAAAAACTTCTCTCATCTTTAGAATTTTGTTAAATAAAAAACAAAAGGTTAGAACGGAGTTGCGAAAAGAGTTTATAAACATAACACAAATTGTACGCTGAGTAATCAGTCAGTCAGTACTATTTTTATGTAGTATTTTTAAAAATATATAATTATACCTATATACATTATCATTACGTAAAGAAAACAAAGATTCTTTTAACTGGCACAAGTTAAATTTCTTTTTCACTTTCTGCTTTACTAACAAAACATTCAGATGGAAGCAAAATAGAATTAGTTAACTCAAAGGATATTTGCCTTCTTGTTTACTTTACATACTTTTTATAGATGCATTTAGTTTGCATGCTTTATTGACTGTATGCCACAGGAACGATTTAATTTTTATTTTTGTTTAACTTCAGTAAAGCAAGCTCACACATAATATATTTAACTGCCTTCTAACATTTACCAACATGAGATCAACATAAAGAACTGCATTCAGTAATAACTATAATGTATGTTCAGCAGTTCTTCAATATTGACTTCACTGCTATTGTCTTACCTGTGGCCGACTATGAAATCTGGGAGTCTAAAAGAGGAAGCCATCTCTGTCAAAGCAAATAATCACACAATTGTCAAAAATCTGAGAGAAAATACACACTAGTGTTTAGGACAGCTGCCTAAGCAACACAACAATGGAATTTTCAAAGGTAGGTGATGGAGGCAGGCTGGAGCATATTAGTACATCTAGTCAGTTCCTAGTTGTAACTTATAAGGGGCTACATCAACTGAGTGACTGGAGAGAATGATACTTGATGTAACCTGAATTTTTCATTGGTTCTGTATTGCATCTTTTCAGAACCCGAAAAAAAGATTCTAGTTGGTTGTCACTTCTACATCATACAGTATGTTCTTGTTTCAAATTGCATATCCATATAGTATATTGTTACTTTCAATATTACAACAAAGTGGGTAGTTCAAAAAAATAAGTTTGTAAAGAGTAAGATCAATTCTTAACATGGGGAGCTGGTAAATTTAGTCTTATATTTAGTATTATATTTTAGGATGTGTTTTCTTCATTCAAAGGATATATCAACACAGGGCAGGGCACAGGTTGCAGTAAACTCATATGGCAAAACAAATGAATGTTCCATTTAACAGATGAGGCCTTTATGGCATTAACTGGTCTGCTCCACATTCGGTAATTGTGATGAGTTTGCCAAAGTCACCCCAGGAAATTCCATTTTAAATCACCAGTATAGCCTTTATAGTCGCAATATAGCAAATGTTTGTAAGATTAAAAAGGTATGACAAAGTAGTAGTAATGAGAACTGGGAATGAATATATAATGCTAATCTGCAGTCCAGTGTATACAAAAGAGTAAATATGTGTGATGTTATATAAAAAAATGTTTACACTGACTTCATAATGATAGTTCTTTAAAGCTAAAAGGAATTGCTGCTGTAACCTCATTACAGTCTTCCTGCTTGCATTGAAAGAAAGCACACCAATTACTTTTCAGCTGTCTGTATTTTATGCTCGGAAAAAAATACTGCAGACAGATGGCCTGGTTCTGTAATCTGTAATCATCACACTCCTGGCCATCATTTCTCCAAAATCTTCAATTAGACACACCCCTTTAGCTGGTCAAAACATCATACCATTTTTTTTTTATGTTTAATGGCTGAATCTCGTTAGAGTTAACCTAATTTTTTTTAGACCTAGTCTTTGAGTAAGTGACCATACTAAATAAGGGCAAATTATTAAATTCATGATATGAAATTCATAATAATATTGTTTATTACTGTTTTCAGTGTTTTAAGTTGTATATGCAATGGAACATGTGTGTTAGTGCTCTAAGAAATAGAAAAATGCAAACAGATGCACATTAAAGTCATTAGTCAAAATATTTTCTTTCATTTTCCTGTTTAATTACGTTTAACTTGATTGTTATGTTTTATTCTAGAAGTGTATATAAAGAGCAATGAAGTTTAATATTAATTCATCACAAGAGTAGAAATAAGCTGGCAATAAATAACTGATGTTTTCTAAAGCACTGGCTTGCAACTTTATAGAAGACATTGATGTTGAATTTAAGCAGCATTTCAAATCCTTTCATTTTAATTATCTCAGATAAAGCAGATTTAATGCAGTTGGGAGGAGCAATTAGGAAAAGACCCAATTAGCAGAAGAAACAAAGAAGGCCAGAGTGAAAGTATTATTATTGTAATAATTATAGTTATATATTTATGTATACATTCTGGATACTGTATATACTTTATATAAAATGCTGGGCAAAAGTAGGTCTTGTGACAGATAGGGGGCATTGTTGTCCCCTTGAACCCTCAGATCAGACGCCAGACAAAAGTCCAAATATTGAATTTATTATAATAATAATGTGCACAAAGCACCTCCAACTCCACTATACTTCAATAAATCAATAATACAGTTCTCAATACAATAATCAACAATCCTCCAATCCACCCGGCAGCTCAGTCACCGTTCCTCCCAACTCGGCTCAGTCTGCTGGGCCGCTATGACTAGGACGTACTTCCAGGCATTCTTCATGGCAAGGCAAACGTTGTTTATCTAGTGCTTTCTATAATGAAAAAAACAATCAAGGCAAACACAAGCAAAACAAATTTAAATATAAAACTGGAAGCAATTAAACAATATAATTGAAAATACTTAAAAATAAAATGTGATATTAAACGTAACAGCTAATTAAAAGCCAAACTGTTTTAAGCCGAGATGTAAAAATGATAATAGCCCCAACATTACATGGTAAGCCTTTTCATAAATTAGGGTCTCTATATGTAAATGCTCCTTCACCTGCTGAGATTTTTTTCACTCAAAACACACAAAATAGGCTAGTATCCAGTGATATTAAAGGCCAAGAAGGGTTATAAAAAATGTACAGTAATCCCTCCTCGATTGCGGGGGTTGCGTTCCAGAACCCCCCGCGATAGGTGAAAATCTGAGAAGTAGAAACCATATGTTTGTATTTTTTATTTTTATATATTTTAAGCCCTTATAAACTCTCCCACACTGTTTATAAATATTCCCTGCACAGTTATACAGTAAACCCTTGTTTATCGCAGTTAATCCGTTCCAGACTCTACCGCGATAAATGAATTTCCACGAAGTAGGATTCTTTATTTATAAATCTAATATTTTCGCAGTTAGAGCATAGAAAACCTGTTTACCTTCTAAATACGTTTTTTAACATTATTAGAGCCCTCTAGACATGAAAGAACACCATTTAGTCAAAAGTTTAAACTGTGCTCCATGACAAGACAGAGATAACAGTTCTTTCTCACAATTAAAAGAATGCAAACATATCTTCTTCTTCAAAGGAGTGCGCGTCAGGAGCAGAGAATGTCAGAGAGAGAGAGAGAGAGACAGAGAAAGAAAATCAAACAATCAAAAATCAATATGAGCTGTTGGGCTTTTAAGTATGTGAAGCACCGCAATAAAGCCGTCGCAAGAAAAAGGGAGCAATGTGAAGGTAGTCTTTCAGCATTTTTGATAGGAGCGTTCGTATCCTCTAGGCAAACAGCCTCTGTGCAAACAACCCCTCTGCTCACACCCCCTCCGTCAGCAGCAGAGAATGTCAGAGAGAGTGAAAGAGACAGAGAAAAGCAAACAATCAAAAATCAATACGTGCTGTTAGAGCTTTTATGTGTGCGAAGCACCGCACGGGAAGCATATTGTATATCATTGAGGAGTTTTATTTAATACATAATACGTGTTCTTATTGGGTAGCTTCTCAGCCATCCGCCAATAGCGTCCCTTGTATGAAATCAACTGAGCAAACAAACTGAGGAAGCATGTACCATAAATTAAAAGACCCATTGTCCGCAGAAATCCGCGAACCAGCGAAAAATCCGTGATATATATTTAGATATGCTTACATTTAAAATCCGCGATGGAGTGAAGCCGCGAAAGTCGAAGCGCGATATAGCGAGGGATCACTGTATACATTTATTAAATAGCTAGGGGCCAGAAAACAAATTGCCTTATAGGTCAGTAACAAATTTTATAGTCTATGAGAAATTTGACTGGTAGTCAATGTAAGGCAGCTAACATAGGACTAATATGTTGCCTTGTCTTAGCCCTTGTAAGAACCTTGGCAGCTGCGTTTTGTTCAAGCTGAAGTTTATTCAGCACCTAAGTGGATCACCTGGGGCCTCATGTATAAACGGTGCGTGCTCACAAAAATGTTGTGTACACCTATTTCCACACTCACTTCGCAATGTACAGTATAAAAGCTAAACTTGGTGTAAAGCCACACACATTCTCATGCCAGCTCAGTGAATTGTGTACGCAAGTTTTTGGCATAGTTTTGCAAACTGGCGGCACCCTGCATCAAAGCAGTACTACTGTTCCAGTGTGGTTTCCCTTTATTTTTTAAATTCACATCTCTGATGGGTCTTTATCAAATACACTGAAATTAACCACATATCGTTTATTAGTTTAAGGCATCTGATTGTAATCAACCTGTAACAATATAATGGCCCACAGAACTGCCAAACTATTCCAAATACCATAGCTGGTTTAGCATTGTTAATCTCAGTGCACCACTCAGAGTATTTTAACCCACTGTATCTGAGTGTGGAATCACAGGTCTACAGCAGCTGAAGGGTAAGAGGATTATTGGAATACAGCATCTAGCACTTGCTGCCTCAGCCATGCGCACTGTCTATTTGAACCACTTCCACACTGCAAACGCTTCAGAGCCTTTCCTGTTGGGACCTGGCTGTTTAGAAGTAGTTTCATCAAGCTCTAAACGCACTCAATCAGTGCATCAAGTGCTCCTGGTAGAACTGTTTGTACTTATAAGTACAATTACCTCACTTTAAACTTGCACTACAGTTTTAATATTGCACAACCTGAGCCACTTTTGCTTATATATTGTATATTTTTCATTGTTTTGTTATTGTTTATTATTATAATTATTTATTATTATCATTATTGTTTTTGTTATTTTATCGTTTTACAGGAAAATAAGTTTATGGAGGATGTGTATATTGAATCTCATTGTACCATACAACAACAGTAAAGGAAATCGATTCAATAGAAGAGAGTGTGTATTTACAGATGATAACGACTGACTTCTAAATTGATTTAGATTTGCAGGCACCATCTTTTTGGTGCTCTTGATATCATTTTAAGATGAAATGCAGTAAAGTTTGTATATTACATTATACAGGTACATTTTTAACTTAATTTAAATAATATATACTGTTAATAATTAAACGTGTACAGTGGTGCAACGGTAGCGGTGAGCTGGTGCCCCGTCCATGGATTGTTCTTGCCTCGCGCTGTATGCTTGCTGGGACTGGTGTGACCCTGAATGGATAGATGGATGCAATAACTAAACATGTACTACAAAAATATTAAAATGTTCATAAATGTTTTGAAGAATCTGTCTTCTAAGCTTAGAGATGGTTTTACATTTATTAAAGAACTTACTGTGTGGGGAATGGTTACTTGGAGAAAGAAAAGGAAGGACAGGAATTGAGGGTTGATACATTTGAAAGAGACAGTACTGCTGCAATAAATTCTTTCATCGAGGGTTGGGCACGGAGTAGCAAGCATCTTGTGGAAGGCAAGAACAATCTCTCATCGCTAACAGTCTGCCACCGTGCCCTCATCTTTAATACATGCTTTAATTCTTATCATCATTAAAGTGATATCAAGTATACATCTTAGTATTTGAATTGTTCAGAGAGCTGTAATATCATGAATGTAATGTATTCTGTGTCCCATCGGCATAAGAGAAAGCCAGTTTAAGAAGCATGTAGTGATTCATACACAGAGTACATAGACAAACATATTGAATTTTTGAACACATAACCTAATATATTGTAGGCAACAACTCTCCTTTTTATGGCGAGTTTGATATCTGACAACTTCTGTTTTATTTTGGGCAATGTGTGACTTTCTGAACTTTTGAGTTTCTCCACAATCTGTATCACTCGATCAACTTTCTTTTGTTGTTTATACCACTGCTTAAGCCAACAAATAGTATGCTTTTCCTTGCCTCAACTTTGCATTTCCTGAAATTCTTTTCTTCTTGTGTTTTTTCCATTGTCTTTTAACTGAACACTGAACTGAAAGGACTATTGATTTGCATATTTATATACGGAATTCTGGGAGGAGTTGGGGTGGGGCGGCAGGCGTGTGCACATGTGTTACATTTCACGCTGATGAGGATTTATATAGTTGAAGAACGTGGAAATTGGTGTACGCACAGATTTATGCATCTGGATTTTGTTGTGCATACGCACACTTCTCTTTCGTCTGTATGCC
This sequence comes from Polypterus bichir lapradei, assembly GCA_026402145.1. Classification (NCBI taxonomy): domain Eukaryota; kingdom Metazoa; phylum Chordata; class Cladistia; order Polypteriformes; family Polypteridae; genus Polypterus; species Polypterus bichir. The sequence continues at coordinate 5,680,379 of JANRMT010062831.1, forward strand.
AAGTTTTAATGTGAAATCTACGCACGGTTTTATACGAGGCCCCTGTTCAGCAATGCATTACAATAATCAAGCGTAAAAGAAATGAAAGCATGCAAAAACTTACTGACAAGATATCCTTAATATGGAGTATCTTGTAGATGAAAAAGGCAGTTTTACAGACCTGAAGAACATAGGGCTTAAAAGACAGATCTGAATTATAGATGACACCTACAGTAGGTTGTTAACAGTGTTATTTAAAACTATATGGAAATGTCACTAAAAATATTTTTAATTATCAGATTAAAAATATTTCTTGGCCACCACTACAAAGTATATCGGGCAAGTAACATACAAAAATATATTTTTGGCTGGAGTATTCCTTTAATGCTGCTACATCTCAGCTCTACAAGATTGGGGTTGAATCTCAGCCTCATCACTCTCTAAAAGTACAGTATATATGTAATTAATTTAGGTGACTTTGCTGAAATCTGGTTTCACTTTGATATTAAAGAGTGTTTTTTGTTATTCAATGTGAAAAAATCCAAATTAAATTTAATGTTGGAATAAAAACATCCATGGGGTGAATACTTTTTAGAGACACTGTTCTAGAAAAACACTGAGGTTATGGCCTGTGATCAAATCAGGAGAGGTGGAGTTGGGGCGGAGCAAAGGTGGAGTCACTGATTGCTGGGCATCTCACTCTCTCTTTCATTCACTTTTTCACCCTGAACTCTGAGAGTAGACTCCGCAAATACACATTTACCATGCCTACATGTTTAACAGTGTATGTATAAAAGAAACGTTAACAATGTAACCTTAATGTTTCCTTAATTATAGAAGCATAAGCATTTTAATTCATTTTCAAAGTTAATATTAAGCTACTTTTTCATTAAACATTTTCCTTTCATTACTGGTTAATTTCAATATGCAACCTGAAAAATAAAAACTATTGCTTTACATTTTACATCCTAAAATTTAGAAAAATAATACTCATGGAAAATGATTATTGGCTGTTAGCTACAATTGGATCATATACTGTATAAAAGTTTTTATTTACCTTCTTTAAGTATTTTATACTTTGTTAAAACCACTGTCAAAACAAATAAGAAAAATCAAGGAGCAAGTACCCAATTTAAAATGTATTATCTGAAAATAGTAGACATTACACTCTGCCACATGAGTAAAATAATGCTCCTGGTTGGATATAAAAATAACTGCTAGAATGTTATGAAGTAAAAAAAAAAATATTCAAAATCTTTTTTGTATTTTGTCTTATATTTGTCTGAATTTTAAACAAACTTTCTATGAAAATGCTAATCTCCCTTAATCAAGAATAACTGTGGAATAGATGCAGTTGTTCACAATCGACAAAAATGCTCACATATATCAAAATATGTCATAAATATATGGGTTAAAAGCTCAAATAATTCTCCAAGTATTTAAGAAACATATTGATTTTAATTAATTTCTGGCTTAAATGTATGGACAGTACAGTACCATATGTGTCTTTACAGATTAACGTTGTTTCCTTTAGAGTTTATTATTTATGCATCAATATGTTAGCAATAACCTGTTTACAAAACAAAAAATTATTTTCACAAAAATATTTTTCCTATGGAGTAATATTTTAATTATCTACTTTCTCTTTGCATATGAAAAATTTAAAAAGAGAGAAAAATATATTTGAATTTGTTTAAAATGTAGACAGTGAAGACATACAGCACAGTAAAGATTGTGGTGAATTTATTTTAAACAGAAAAGAGTACTTTGGATAGTGCAATTTACTGTAGATACTCTCATTCTGGAGCAAAACCAATAACTGCAAATAAATAAGGGGTTGTTGCTCTACCACCTTGCATATATTTCATGTTAAGGACATTATTTTACTGTAAGTGAATTGGCCACAGTTATGTTCATGTGATATTTTTCAATAGTGTCCATTTAAACTCCATGGTATAGTATACATATAATATATAACATTTTCATGGAGCATATAGGCCATTTCCAGTGGAGGAGTTTAAATTAATACAATTATTTTAAACTCCTACTTTCTAAGTATTTAGAGACCAATACTTTTCACACACTATTAACTGTATTTTCCATCAACAGTGCATATGACTATCCAATGTATGTGAAAGTACATATCAACACATGTATGAAAGTTGCATGGTACAGTTTATGAGTTCTCCTTAATTCATTCACTCACTTTCCTAACCTGCTTATCCAGGGCAGAGTTGCAGACATGCTGAAGTATATACCTGCAAGCATGGGGCACATGGCAGGAACAATCCCTGCACAGGGTGCCAGCCCACCAAAGATCAGATTTCATATTCACAAAAATTCTCTTAGCTTTACACACTGCAAAAACAAAGGATATTAGCAGATATTTCCAAATGAGAACTGAATGCTAAAAAAAGAGAAAGTCAAAAACACAATGTTTTTGAGATGTGAGCATGCCGCAGACTATACACTATTCACTTGAGATTTAACAAATAAAGACGTTTCCTAATCAAAATACCCATTACCCACATTGTCTCCCTAACTATATTTCCCTTTATTATGTTTTCTTCTGTTCCATAACAAACATGTTGCATTTGATGAGGTTATGACTTTGATATTACTACTGTGTGGTGCCCTGGTTGCCCGCAGCTGAAATTGCCCCCTTGAACCTGGGTCATCGATAGTCTTGAAACCGAGATAGACTGGGCAATGAGAACGCATAAGAGTCCAAACAATAAATAAAGTGTGGTTCAGTCCTTGATGAAATAAATAATCCATAATAAAAACAAATGCCTTTGTGGAGGTTAAAATCAGTCAACAAATACAAAAATCCAAAACAGGTTAAAGCAAAGGTTAAAACCAAAGTCAGGGTCTGTCTCTTTAAAAACCACTGATGAACTTTGGGGCCTCCTCCTAAAATCACAGTTCTCCAGCAAAGGCAGTCAACCTTCTAAGTGGCTTGTACTCCTGTCACCATCCCTGATTTTCCACAAGGACCCCACACAATCACTGCTCCTTTCACCCACAATTTTCTCTCATCATCCACAGGACCTTCCTGCTCCACTTGCTGTACTCAGGCCATCCCCGACAACTTGCCTCCCCTCCACATCACTGACTCAGCCACTTTCCTGTCTAACTTCTTTTCTTTCCTTTCCATTTAACCTCCAGTCTCTTTCTCATTCTACCTTTTTTGATTTTGTTTTTGTGATACAAGTTCCTTTGTACTTATGCAGATGCGGCCTTACCTCCATGGAACCTAAGAAACAGTTTTTACTAGAAACACTAGTACCCTGTACACTGTCATGGGCCCCTAACATACATTACCACATACTGACATTTATATTGAAATATATATCTGGAACAGATTTCCTGATTTAGATTGTATTTCTTATCCAATAATGTTACACATATTCTTGCAAGGTGATATTTTTTAACATTTTTGCTTTGCTTTTGCTTGGGTGGCATATTGGCACAGTGGTAGTGCTGCATCCTCACAACCAGGAGGCAGAAGTTCTTGCCCTGGGAGCTCCTTGCATAGAGTTTGCATGTTATTACCGTATGCTTATGGATTTCCTCCTACAGTCCAAAGACATGCAGGTTAGATAAACAGACAGTGCTAAATTGGCCCTAGTGTGTGTGTGTTCTCCCAGCAGTGGGCTGACACATCGTTCAGGGATTGTTACTGCCTTGTGCACAAGACTGGCTGGAATTGGTTCCAGCTGCAACACATCCCTGCTCTGGATAAGTGGGATTGGAAGATGGATGGATGGTTGCTTGCTTCTGATAATATTTCCTTTATGTGGAAAACGTAAAGAACATTTGTGTTGAAAGATTCAATAATCAATTTGACACAGTAACAAAAAACTTATAGAGATGAAAAACAGACTCAATGATAAAATGCAGTCAAAGTGTGTGTTGTCCTAATGTTGCAATCTCAACTATTAAAATCCAATATTAATTTGCTGCAGATCAAATAAGTGCACATTTTAATCTGTGGTCAAATGTAATGAATAACAAATGTAGCAGGTTTTTTTTGTTTTTTTTTTTACATTAGCCTTCAATAAAACTATAAATGACACTGGGAAAGCCACACATAGGAACTATACTTCCATGTGCCTTGAGGCCATTGCATCACCATGCCAACCACTGCCAGAAAGACCAATAAGTATGAAGTTTCATTCATTTTTGTTTTATTTGTGTAAGCTTTCCTACATTCTTTTCAAAGGCTAGCTGTCCTAGCTAGTGTTTACTCCCAAATATGCAGTTGGCACATTTTGAGCATATACGTTATCACTAAACTTTTACTAACTTCAGAAAATATCATTTGCTTCCCAACCTTATACTGATAAATCTTGGATATTTGACTTAAAGTTTATTATGGCTTATTGTATTTGGGATTGATTTCAATTACTAATTTATTTATTTATTTGAAACATATTAAGTGTGTTTCTTTTAACAAAATGTTTTAAATGACATCTGGCGCCGCTGCGAATGGTAGCCTTTTCAGCAGCTCCATGTACGACTTTTATTTTTCTACCTTTTTCTCTATTTTACTGATCACTCCTATCACTTTCTTTTATGTGGACTCGTTCCCTTGACACTTTATATTACTTTTACTACTTTACTACTACTTGGACATGGATTTTTACATGCCGAGACTCGTCTATTTAAGTATTCATCTTCAAGCGCTGAGAACAAATGCCCGTGCCGGTGTGGTTTGTTATTTACCTGACGAGGTAAGAAGGCGGTATCGTGGCAGCAGAGCCGAAGCTAAGCAAAAAGCAAAGCGACTTACGAGAAAGTGGTGTTTCAAGCATTCGGTGCCTTCTGTGATCCTGGAAAATGTGAACTCACTACCAAATAAGATCGACAAACTGGCTGCGCTGGTGGAAAATGTCAGGACCTACAGAGAATGCAGTTTGTTGTGTTTTTGTGAAACGTGGTGTCGCAGATGGCTGGGGGGGTGGGATGCCAAGGAGGACCGGAGGAGCCTTTGGGGGCCACGGGTACAGAGCTTTGAAGCTCAACCCTGTAGTGGCCCAAGTGGCGTAGCGTAGTGGGGGCGGCCCGCCCCGGGCGGCACTTTTATGGGGCGGCAAAGAATTACTGTATATACTGAAATTTTCCTCCGCCCCGGGCAGCTGACACCCACACTACGCCACTGAGGGGCCCGTGGTCACTGCCAGGGTGCGCCCCAATGCCTTTGGAGCTCTGAACCTCAGCATTTCCACCACACCCGGAAGTGCTGAGGGGAAGAGGATCGGGGACACCCAGAGTGCTTCCGGTTGCACAGCCAGCACTTCTGCCACACTAGGGAGTGCCGGTGGAAGATTGCCAGGAAGCACCTGGAGCACATCCGGGTGTGTATAAAAGGGGACGCCTCCCTTCGTACGATGGCTGGAGTCGGGAGAGAAGAAGAACAAGGTCTTGGAGGTGGCAAGGAGGCGGCCTGAAGGAGTAAGGCATTATTGAGAGGCCTGGACTTTTGGGGACTTGTAGGGGTTTGTGTTGCACTAGTTTGTATAATAAATGTGTGTTGGGTGTCCGTCTGTCTGTGTCCGGGTCATCTTCCACAGTGGCTAACAGCTAACATCCCAGATGCTAACTTGGAGCCAACCAGGTTTAGCACGGTTAGATCGGACAGAGACGCAAATACCTGCGGGAAGCAGAAAGGAGGAGAACTCGCTCTCTATGTAAATACAAGGTGGTGTAACTCTGGACATGTAAACATCAAAATCTCCACTTGCTGCAGGGACATCGAACTGTTGGCCGTAAATCTGCATCCTTATTACTTGCCCAGAGAGTTTGGACACGTCATTGTTTTTATTGTTTACATCCCTCCTCGGGCGGATGTGGAGATAGCGGGTGACATCATCCATTCCGCTGTTGCTAAATTACAAACACAGCGCCCTAGCTTGTGCTAATCGCTGGAGACTTTAACCATGTGACGCTGGACAAAACATTACCTGCCTTCCCCCAGTATGTGGATTGTAACAACACCTGGGGAAATAGGACTATTGACCTACTGTATGCAAACGTTAAAGACGTATACAGCGCCACCCCACTGTCTGCGCTTGGGAAAGCAGATCATAACCTGATTCTGCTTTATCCTCACTACAAACCAAGAGTGAGGGAACTATCTACAACCACGTGCTCATTCAGGAAGTGGTCCCCTGAAGCAGAGCAGACTCTGAGAGACTGCTTTGGAACTACGGACTGGGATATCCTGCAGGGATCACATAATGAGAACATTGAGGAGGTTGTTGACTGCACAACTGACTACATCAACTTCTGTATGGACATTGTAGTTCCAGTAAGAACAGTATGCTGCTATGCTAATGACAACCCATGGATTACAAGTGACATCAAGGGCCTTTTGAACCAGAAGAAAAGGGCTTTTAAAGGCGGTGATCAGCTTGAGCTCAAGTGTGTGCAGAAGGAACTCCGAGTAAACTCAGGGCGGCGAAGGAGCAGTACAGGAGAAAGCTAGAGCAGAAGTTGCAGAATAACAGCATGAAGGAAGTGTGGGATGGGATGAAGATCATCACTGGCTGCAGCTTGAAGTGGGGTGCCACCATCGAGAGAGATGTGGAGAGAGCAAACCAAATGAACAACTTCTTTAACAGATTTGACCACACTAACCCACTCTCACCTTGGAGTACTGCACCCTCCACCCATCCTTCTGCTGATACCAGCATAGGAGAGACATCCCCACCCACAATTACAGCAGCCCAGGTGAGCAGAGAGCTGAGGAGACGTGCCAGCAAAGTAGTGGGTCCAGATGGAGTATCGCCATGACTGCTGAAGGCCTGTGCACTGGAGCTGGGGAGTCCTCTACAGTGCATCTTCAACCTGAGCCTGGAACAGGGGAGAGTCCCGAGGCTTTGGAAAACATCTCGCATCACCCCAGTCCCAAAGGTATCACATCCTAGTGAGCTGAATGACTTCTGGCCTATCACTCTGATGTCACATGTGATGAAGACCATGGAGCGACTGCTGCTTCACCACCGCCACGCCCTCGACCCTCTGCATTTCGCATACCAGGAAAAGGTAGGAGCGGAGGATGCCATCATCTATATGCTACAACGATCCCTCTCCTACTTGGATAGAGGCAGTGGTGCTGTAAGAATTATGTTTCTGGACTTCTCTAGCGCCTTCAACACAATCCAACTTTTGCTCCTTAGGGACAAGCTGACAGAGATGGGAGTAGATTCACACCTGGTGGCATGGATCGTGGACTATCTTACAGACAGACCTCAGTATGTGTGTATCGGGAACTGCAGGTGTGACATTGTGGTCAGCAACACAGGAGCGCCGCAGGGGAATGTACTTTCTCCGGTCCTGTTCAGCCTATATACATCAGACTTCCAATACAACTCAGTGTCCTGCCACTTGCAAAAGTTCACTGACGACACTGCTATCGTGGGCTGCATCAGGAGTGTGCAGGAGGAGGAGTATAGGAACCTAATCAAGGACTTTGTTAAATGGTGTGACTCAAACCACTTACACCTGAACACCAGCAAAACCAAGGAGCGGGTGGTGGATTTTAGGAGACCCAGGCCCCTCCTGGACCCCGTGATTATCAGAGGCGACTCTGTGGAGAGGGTACAGACCTATAAATACCTAGGAGTGCAGCTGGATGATAAATTTGACTGGACTGCCAATACTGATGCTCTGTGCAAGAGAGGACAGAGCCGACTATACTTCCTTAGATGACTGGCGTCCTTCAACATCTGCAATAAGATGCTGCAGATGTTCTATCAGACGGTTGTGGCGAGTGCCCTGTTCTATGCGGTGGTGTGCTGGGGAGGCAGCATAAAGAAGAAGGACTCCTCACGCCAGTACAAACTGGTGAGGAAGGCAGGCTCTATTGTAGGCATGGGGCTGGGCAGTTTGATATCCGTGGCAGACCGACGGGCGCTGAGCAGGCTCCTGTCAATCATGGAGAATCCACTGCATCCACTGAACAGTATCATCTCCAGACAGAGGAGCAGCTTCAACAACAGACTGCTGTCACTGTCCTGCTCCACTAACAGACTGAGGAGATCGTTCCTCCCACACACTATGCGAATCTTCAATTCCACCCGGGGGGGTAAACGTTAACATTATACAAAGTTATTGTCTGTTTTACCTGCATTTTTATTACTCTTTAATTTAATATTGTTTTTTTATCAGTATGCTGCTGCTGGAGTATGTGAATTTCCCCTTGGGATTAATAAAGTATCTATCTATCTATCTATCTATCTATCTATCTATCTATCTATCTATCTATCTATCTATCTATCTATCTATCTATCTATCTATCTATCGTATCTAAATTTAACACTTATTTTGTAGTTTGTGGAATGGTTAATATAACAACTAGGTTTCCCAGTGGAAATATTCAGAATATTTAGTAAAAGTTATAATATCTACTATGTTATCTACTATATCATAAAGTTATAATATAAACTATTTACAGTGGCTACTCTATGCAGACAATGGCAAATGAATTTTTTAATTTAAAAATTGAGTGCAATGATTCAAAAGATTTTATTGCTATGTTAAAATAGTGTATTTGCTCTTCAGTCAGTACGTCTGATTTGCTCCACAGTATTTTAATCATCTTTATATTTATATGCATATCCTGTTGGACTATTTCCTGATAGCTGATTATGTGAAACCTTTTAAAAATAATGCATATTTTAATTATAAAATTCATGATTTGTGACTTTGTTTTTTTATCCCTAGAGCTACTAGTTTGAGCGGACTTTCTTGTACTCTTAATGACTCTATGCATGAGTTATTAACAGTGTTTATGCGAGTTGTTTTACTTTGAGAGATTCAAACTGATTTATCTTTATATAGTATTCTTATCACAAAAAGAGGCACAGAACACTTAAACAGATTTATAAATATAAAAAGTAACAGAAAAATACAATATTAGGGGTCAATTATATATGAAAAACACATCTCTAATTAAATATTAAAATATTTTGAAAAGAACAGTTTGCTCGATCAAGCACAGGATAAGCAGTATAAAACAACACACCAATAATAACATACTTAAATTTGAAGGCAAAACCAGAATTTGACAATATGAAACATAGTAAGCTACCACATAGTATCATGTATTGGTCAAGATTTCTATCTTCAGTTCAAAAAGTAATTTCTATGAGGCTTTAGGTTTCCTGTTTATGCTGTGCTCTGATAATTCAGGAAGTATATATTTAACAATAATTATGTGTTTTGGACATTTTGAGTATTCAGCTAGATAAATAACATGTGGATTATGCAACATGAGTAACGTGTTTTGTTGTTTTTCTCCCATGGACATTTTTCACATTATTTGCTATTTTACAGCAATGGTCACTATTGGCTTCTATTATATCATAAAAGGTTTTCCCTCCATTATGCATGAAAACAATAGATTTTATATAAATATTTTCTTTGCCATCACTACAAAGTACATGGGGTAAGCAACCATTTTTGAGTGGAATATTCAATTAACCACTGTGTCTCTTTGCCTGTCAAAAATGTTACAATGTTATATAAAATATATATATAAATATATACCTGCTTTTTCATCCATTCAGGGTTTTAATAATATTTCATAATTTAATTGTGGAAATAACTGCAAATCAACTTTATATTAAATTTAGCACTAACAATTTTAATTAATGACAGCAGTGTAGAGCAGTGCTTCTTAGCTAGTTATCTTCACCAGATATATTCATATTTTGGTGTCTTCATATCTGTTTGCTAATTTTTATCACTAATTATCTGAACACTTCTCTAGAAATACTCAAGCTTCTCTAAAGTGCAAATCTTGTTATATGGCATTTTCAAGAATCATATGAGCCATAACACAGCATATTAAATGTAATTCTTTGATGCAGTCTTTACTAGATTTCTTATTTATACTAATGATAAGCTAGAATATAATGAATGACTACTTACATATTTTTGAGGTTTATTTTTGCCTAATGAGTACATATTACAGGCTATTAAAACAAAGAAAATGAATTCAGTACACTCTTTATACCACCTTCTGAGAGTAAAATTATAGCATTTCTGAAACTCGCTTGTGATAATCCTATATGTTTAAACCTCTTGCAGCAGACATAAATGGTGTGTCTGCAGTCAAACTGGCATACATGCAGAAACCAGTTTAAGCTATTTATTACAATCGTATGAATGACTACCTCTTTGGTAGATTATATACTGCTCAAAATATTTAAAGGAACACTTTTTAATCAGAGTATAGCATCAAGTCAGTGAAATATCTAGGATATCGATCTGGTCAGTTAAATAGTAGAGGGGGTTGTTAATCAGTTTCAGCTGCTTTGGTGTTAATGAAATTAACAACAGGGGCACTAGAGGGGCAACAATGAGACAACCCCCAAAACAGGAATGGTTTAACAGGTGGAGGCCACTGACATTTTTCCCTCCTCATCTTTTCTGACTGTTTTTTTCACTCGTTTTGCATTTGGCTACGGTCAGTGTCACTACTGGTAGCATGAGGCGATACCTGGACTCTACATAGTTTGGTTGTACAGGTAGTTCAATTTCTCCAGGATGGCACATCAATATGTTCCATTGCCACAAGGTTTGCTGAGTCTCCCAGAACAGTCTCATGGGCATGGAGGAGATTCCAGGAGACAGACAGTTACTCTAGAAGGTCCTTAACCCATCAGCAGGACCGGGATCTGCTCATTTGGGCAAGGAGGAACAGGATGAGCACTGCCAGAGCCCTACAAAATGACCTCCAGCAGGCCACTGGTGTGAATGTTTCTGACCAAACAATCAGAAATAGACTTCATGAGGGTGGCCTGAGGGCCCAACATCCTCTAGTGTGCCCTGTACTCACTGCCCAGCACCATGGAGTTTGATTGGCATTTGCCATGGAATACCAGAATTGGCAGGTCCACCACTGGTGCCCTGTGCTTTTCACAGATGAGAGCAGGTTCACCCTGGGCACATGTGACAGACTTAAAAGGTCTGGAGAAGCCATGGAGAATGTTATGCTGCCTGTAACATTGTTCAGTATGAACGGTTTGGTGGTGGGTCAGTGATGGTCTAGGGGGCATATCCATGGAGGAACGCACAGACCTCTACAGGCTAGACAATGGCACCTTGACTGCCATTAAGTATCGGGATGAAATCCTTGGACCCACTGTCAGACCCTATGCTGGTGCAGTGGATCCTGGGTTCCTCTTGGTGTGCAACAATGCCCAGCCTCATGTAGCGAGAGTATGCAGGCAGTTCCTGGAGGATGAAGGAATTGATACCATTGACTGATCCCCATGCTCGCCTGACCTAAATCCAATAGAACACCTCTTTGACATTATGTTTTGGTCCATCCGACGCTGCCAGGTTGCACCTCAGTGATGCCCTGGTCCAGATCTAGGAGAGATCCCCCAGGACACCATCCATTGTCTCATTAGAAGCATGCCCAGACATTGTCAGGCATGTATACAAGCACTTGGGGGCCATACAAACTACTGAGTACGATTTGGAGTTGCTGCAGTGAAATTTCGGCACAATGAGCTAGCCTGCCGCATCATTTTTTCAGTTTGATTTTCAGGGTGTTTTTGAATTCAGCCCTCTGTAGGTTGATGATTTTTATTTCCATCAAATGATGTGGCATCCTTTCATTCGTAACACATTACCCAGTCCATATCAGTATAGATATGAGGCATGATTTTTTTCCCATTAAGATCTGATGTGTTTTCAAAGTGTTCCTTAAATTTTTTTGAGCAGTTTATTTTCCATGGCCTCTGTAGTCAAGTATGTACATAAGTTGTTGTGAAAACCTCAACTTTATGGCACTTTCTCTTGCTATGTGTCTGTCATCCATAGGGTGTGTGGACATACATGTTTAAGAGAAGCTAAAAGCCCTAAAGCTTTCACACTTAAGGCATATCGGTTTCTAAGAAAACTACTAATTATAAGGAGGTGAGAACTAATTGCTTTATAGAAATGTTGTTCTTGTCCAAGTGTATACAGACAAATGACAACATAACCTTAGTTTCTATTTTAAGCCACAACCTCGCATGCAAATAATGTCTTACTTCCCATGTAAACATTTTTAACATTTCTTTGCATTAACCCTCATTTGCTATATACTGCATTTGTCCCAAATATAAATTTTGTCAAGGTAGTGTATGTAAATTTAATGTCTTAATGTTACAATTTTGCCTAAATGGTTTATATAAATTTAATACATTGGCTCCACCATTCCATTTTATGTGACCTCAATCATTTCTATACACCCCTTGTACCATCAAAGTGTTTTAACCAATTCTGTGCCCATCTGCACTATTTACTGTCTATGCTTCTCATTGAATGATGCATAACCTGCCTTATGGGATATGTTATTTAAATGTTAAGACCACTAACATTATGCTGTATACTACTTTAACAAATGCTCCTTCTCACAATAATCAAATACATTGCTGAAAAAATATTTTTCTGTCCACTAAAGCAACTGCACTGAAAATCTTTTACTACTACTACTTCTGTTAAGTTATACTTGATAAATAAAGCAGTGACTAAAAATTGTATTAGAATCATTTTTATTGTAGAGATCTGATTCTTTAACATAAGTAAATAAAACATACACTACTTTTTGCCTCAAATATTAAAATTATTGTGTAATCATTATAATCAAAACATAAGTGCTCAATATGATATTCTCAATCAAGATGTTAATAATTCATGTAGTATACAATACTGCGTCATGGTTAAGATTCTTTGAATTACTTTTTGTTTTATAATTTCACATACAGTATATAGGTTTATTGTAAATTGGATTTTTTTATAATGAGGGTTGTTAATAAATTGAAAATTTATACAGCAAGGAAATATTACAGCATTTGAACAGCTGGTATTCTAACTTCGTCTAACATCCAGGCTGCAAATTTGCTAGCATGACAGTGTCAAAGAAAGCATTCAAATGAAACCTAAAGAAAAAAATGCCAAAAATACAACCATCGTTATAATCCTTCAAGAAACATTTTGATGAATTACCAATTGACATTGATACCCAAATAGCCTTTGAAATTAAGTAATGGAAAATTAACACAATATTTTGCAAATGAGGAAACAAAAGAGACAGTGTTTTATTATATAGTCTTGGAGAAATTACATTTTTTCCTGTTGGGTTATAAAAAGGTTATTTTAACAGCATGTCTTGCAAACATTCAGCTCTATCTGCATCTGTCTAGTTGTTCTCTCAATTAGTCTTCCTCTGAGTGGCAGGTAATTCTATATTCAATTAGAATCATTGTATAAGAATTTTAAATTCAAAAAATAGCACCATTTTTACAATATAAATATAGAAGAGTGAGGTAAATACACCTGCAAAAATTGTTCTTTCTTCTAACACACACAAAAATATGCATAATGTGATCATTATTTGAAGAATTACAAAAAGTTAAGATAACTGAATCTGGAAGAAGGAGGTCTTTTCCAATATTTAAACAAAAATCAAGATGTATTGCAGGCAAAAGTGGATCAAGTTTTTAATTTCCTAGGATAAACCTAATTTATTTTCTTTAAAACACCAGACTGCTTCACACAATTTATTGTAAACATTTACAATAATCAGATTTCTGTTTGCTCAGTTATCTTCATAGTACAATGCTATATACAGTAAGAACCAGACAGATTAATATTTGTAAGAATCACTATATATAAATATAATCATCTATAATTATTTTTTCGGAACTGCTCAGCATTCTTGCAGTTTAATATACAGTGTACACCATCTGCTTCATTTAATCACAGAATGCAGGTTTGCTCAATGATACATGTAACTGCTCAAAGATTAGGCAAGGATTTTCAAAAAGCACTATGTCTTTAATTTTAAATCTTTCCTAATATATATAGAGAAAACAATATCTAATCACTTTCTTACAAGTATATATATCCTCTTCTTGGCATTTTTTATGTCCAACATAATTACCATAATGTTGTTAGTGTACAAAAACAATAACACAGCATATTTAATACTTAGTCTAGCGAAGCAAACTGCAGATTTATGTAACTGAGCATATGCTGTTGCTTAATTTTTCAGTATGGACAAATTTCTATTTCTTTTCAGCTTCAAAATCTTACTTCAGACCAGCACTAATTAATAGAGTATAAAAACTGATGCACAGATGTTACTCCATCCACAAATGTCCACACACTAATACAGTATCTTTCTACTTTCAGTTTGTTTCACACATTGTTGACTTATTAAACAGCAGATTGAGCAAAGGCTGTTTCTTGCAGTTGTGCACAGAATGGCATTCTGGAGACATGAAACAGAGCAAAAGTGTCATTCAGTGCTGCTCTACATTCTGACTCCATTTGTGCCTGATACATGCTTAACGTTTTGACATATCTTATACTTATCACTGCTGAAAAAAGAGAGGCTGCCTATGGATAATAATCAGCCTACTTCTGTTGCAGCTTACATCTATTGACTAAAAGAAAATATCTGAAGGCAACCTAATGTGTGTAGGTGACACAAAAATATTGCATTACATGTATGAAATTAAAAAAAATATACAGTACAGGCCAAAAGTTTGGACACACCTCCTCATTCAATGTGTTTTCTTTATTTTCATGACCATTTACAGCACTCCATCACTCTCCTTCTTGGTCAAATAGCCCTTACACAGCCTGGAGGTGTGTTTGGGGTCATTGTCCTGTTGAAAAATAAATGATCGTCCAACTAACCTGACTTCTGCACAACACAACTGCTGGTCCCAACCCCATTGATAAAGCAAGAAATTCCACTAAATAACCCTGATAAGGCACACCTGTGAAGTGAAAACCATTTCAGGTGACTACCTGTTGAAGCTCATCGGGAGAATGCCAAGAGTGTGCAAAGCAGTAATCAGAGCAAAGGGTGGCTATTTTGAAGAAACTAGAATATAAAACATGTTTTCAGTTATTTCACCTTTTTTTGTTAAGTACATAACTCCACATGTGTTCATTCATAGTTTTGATGCCTTCAGTCATGAAAATAAAGAAAACATATTGAATGAGGAGGTGTGTCCAAACTTTTGGCCTGTACTGTACATA
This sequence comes from Polypterus bichir lapradei, assembly GCA_026402145.1. Taxonomy (NCBI): domain Eukaryota; kingdom Metazoa; phylum Chordata; class Cladistia; order Polypteriformes; family Polypteridae; genus Polypterus; species Polypterus bichir. The sequence continues at coordinate 5,695,415 of JANRMT010062831.1, forward strand.
GTCAAATATATTTATTATTTATTATATATGTATATATTTTTAACTTTTGTATTAGAGTATTCATTAATCTGCATTGTTTTAAGCTACAAAGACTAGCTACCAATTGGCTTCCCCTTTTTTTAGTTTTACACCGGCATAGAAATTATTTTTCAAGGCGGAGAAACCCTCTGTCAGGAGCAAGAGGAACACTACCATGAGCAGGTGCACTTTGAGTAAATTAAAATAGAAGTATCTTGAGTGACATAATCATGTTGTGCAAGAGATTTTTCCCAGCTTGAAAGGTGGCAGCAGGGTGGCCCCATGTGTTGTACATTACCCACTACAACTCACTGGAACTAACGGACACACTGCAGTTTGTCTGGCTCTTTAGTTAGAAAGGTAAGCCTTAAATTTACAGGGACACCTGTGTCTGCTAAGGGGAGATTTAGAAGGTCTATTTCTGGAATATTTCTTAAAAGCCAGATAGGGTCAGGTGAGAACTTGGAGTCGGGAAGTTTAGATGCAGGAGAAGAAAGGGCAGAGATGAGAAAAGCAGTAATTGGCATTAGTTTGTTGGGCACAGTCAAGCATCTGAACATCCAAAGCATTAGAAAGTGGTGCCATTATCATTTAGAAAGGCTGAATAGAATGGCAAGTGACTTTTTTTATATATGTTATATGTTTTTAGTTTTTTCTTTTTAGTTTATTTTTGCCATAAATATGAACAGTTTTTAATTCTTTGTTATGATTATTCATTGTACTTCCATGATTTTTTTCTTTTTTTGGCGATCTTTTTATATTTGGAATTCATCTTGTAATTGATTTTGTTATCTGGGGTCATTTTTAATATGTTAAAAATGTTGTGAACTTTGGTACTCATTTTGTTTTCCTTATTGGCACTGCCGTCTTAAGCTGCATTGCTTGCAGTTGCTATGCATGTTGTTACCACGTGACAATGGGAGGTTGCAACCTATAATGTCACTAGTGCAACATTCTAAAGTTTGCTGTCAGCCATCTTCCATATTGAGTGGTTTTGAGGGTTTTCTTTAATTATTTTGCAACGAACTGGCATAGATACATTATTGTTTTGAGTTCATGGTACTTAACCCTAGCCCATCTCTAAACTTTGGTTCAGCATTTTTCCATCTTGTAGTCAAAAACTTCTTGGCTGTCTAACTTTCCATACAGTACATTTTTTGTGAACCGTTTCTCACTGAGTGCAAGCTAAGAGAGTTGTACAATTTCACAGATAAAATGCAACTACAAACTTTACCCTATACATAAAAATACAGATTTGTTTAAACCGCATTGCTTAATATAAATGGAACCTAATATCATCTGCTTATTAGCATTACCAAAGAACTATGACTAGCCGACAATGGAAGAAAGAAATAATAAAAAAAACTCTATTCACAGTTTTGTACACCCCCCAGGACAACACGGTACCTAAAAACTTGACCTCCTACTGTCATTTGGCTAATCTTTAATAGCCCAGCATCTTGAGGTCTTGAATAGTACTTCAATTTTTATGTAACAATATTTTTAGATATGTATGTAGAGTCTTGGCAATTGACAGCTTTATATGTTCTAAGGAAGATTATAAAATTATTTTAAAATGAGCCATAAGCTTAAGTGGAAGCCAGTATAACAACTTAATAGCATTATTTACATTATGTGATCATACCTTCTAGTTCTTGAAATTATTCTTACTAGCAGAATCTTGAATTAATTGAAAGCTATATATAAAGAACAGTTTAAACAGCCTCTGAATAAATCATTCCAGTAGTCAACCCTAGAAATAAATAAACAAATTTCCAATATTTTAAGCTGGAAAATACAGTAAGTACCTACTGTACATTGCATGGTGATTCAGTAAAACTAATGTTTAGACCAGCTGAGTTAAAAGTGATTAAATATTGTTGTGCTATGCCTCATTCCCCCAAATAAATAACATTCCTGTTTTTTATAGAGCTGTATCCATCCATACTTAATTCCCTGAAATGGTTAATTAAAAACACTATTGAAGAAATACTATCGGGTCTAAAGGAAATGCAGAGCCCGGTATCATCTGCATACATGTCAAAATGAATGTTATGTTGGGTAATGATAATTCTCAAGCATGTAAAACATGTAAAATGAAAACATTTAAGATCTAAAGATTGAGCCCTGCATGTCACCATATTTAATGTCTGAATATAATAGCGGAGTACTGTCAACAAATCTTTCTACATACAGAAACAGATTTGATAAATATGAATCAAACAATGCAAGTATGGTGCCTGAGAACCCCAAGGTAATTTTTGAGCAAATATAACAAAAAAAATGCTCAATGGAGTCATTGGCTGGGCATAAATCTAACAACATAATGAATGTAGATTTTCATGTATCAGATAATATCAGAATTTCATTTGCAACACAGGTTAGTGCTGTTTCTTTACTATGCAATCAGTGAAAGCCAGGCGGAAATTTCTTAAAAAATTGTGATGTGTACAGCATGACCGAAACTGTGTGAAAACTACATTTTGAAGTATTTTAGAAAGAAAACATAATTTTGAAATAGTTCTATAAGTATTAAACTTATGTGGGCCTAGCTCAGATTTTTCCAGTACAGCCTGATACACACATCCTTATATATAATTTGATACTATCCGTATGTATGGTGTTCGCATCAATACCCCGTATGTATGGTGTTCGTGTCAATACCTCGACTCAATACAAGTTGCAATGGGACTCTGCCTCTGTAGTTAGAACATAACGTGGCAAACGCGGACGCAGTATTGCATGATTGGCTAAGAATGTTCTAATGCTTCAGTGACGCTGCTGGACGGCCGAGTATAGTAAGTCGGTGTTGGTTCGAGCAGATAACAGTAAGTTTGGTTGGTTTTTGGACATTCCAGGACTAACATCGTCGACTGACTTAAACCCTTTGACAGCTCCGGAACCGTAAATAATTTAGAACGTATTGCCATTTGCTTGGTACGTCGAAATCTATCTTTGGGCAGTTGGGTTTTGGCATCCGTCCTTCTGACATCTTTTGGCAAACTGAGTAATGACAGCTGGGTATTAACAATGGTCATTGTTTAAATTTTAGTCGATCTCAGATCTAAAATGACCACGCCAACATAATTATTACTCCGACTCTGATTAGAGTCATAAAGTACGGTTTGTTTTGAAAATTTGTTTGCCGGGAAAAATCAAATGAGGTGCACCGAAGAGCTGAGTTCACATCTCGCAGCCCCGTTTAAACAGGAAGCTCTTCATTACATCAGCCGAAAAGGTCTATTTTAAGCAGAAATCAGTGCCATGATAACAAAATCATTTCAAGGACTTAAAAAAACAAATAATTCTTTGCAGAGAAAGTATGGATGTCACAAACGTAGAATTTGTAGCCCAAAACGATCGGGCTCCCAGTCGCTAGTTTATCATATTAAGACCAATGCCAGCCTGTAATGAACTTTTGATAATGTCAAGAATAGATACTGCCAGAACAGTGACCAAGCTTTTCACTAGTTATGATTGGACTAGGTTTAACAGACACACAGTAGGTTTCATTGTAGAAATTAAAGTTATGACATTCTTTTCTATTAAGTTAAAATTACTAAAGTTGTATATGCGAAAAGCAGGGTTTGACAATATAATACTTAGTTTGTGAGTTAACAAGTAAATCTGGAATCTTATATTGTTATTTATATCACTAAGAAAGTTAATAAAATCTGCACTGCCCCATTTGGTAATTTAGCAACTGTTCTAAATACTATGCAAGGAATATTTCCATTATTATATATTAATCTGGAATAGTAGAAAGAGCAAGCCAGAAAACAAAAATATACATATCATGTCTCAACCAGGGTTCCTCCCGTGGTGGCTGAGATTCAAATACATGTTTTATGTCTCTTTTTTTCATTTTTGTTTTGATTTTGATTCTGTATGTAAGCTGCCTAGATTATGTCCGATGTGTTTTGTTGGTAGACCCTCAAGAGTCTGGATCACCTGCCAAATAATGCCAGGAACTGCCCTCTGTCTTATAGACTGAGAGGGTCTCCCACAGTTCCTCGCAGTTCATTTTGAATGCACTGAGGAGTGGTGATCCTTTCACTTTTGTGAGTTTTGTAGGATTGTTGATTCTTTGGATTTTTGATCTTCGCTCTGTTTTTTGACTATTCTTTGAATATCTGTACTGAGGCATGTTTGGTTTGGGTTGCCTTATTGATTCAGGCAATTCCTTTGCCCTTTGTGCTCTCTGGAGCTTGCTTTTATTCTGCGGTTTGATGGTAAATCCTCCTAGCGGACATTTGTGGAAGTGGTTGTGGATCTCTTGGGACTCCTAGTTCACAACATCTGTTCATGCAGTTTAAAAGGTTTTTGGCTTTATTGCTCTCCACTAGTTTTTGAAATTCTAATTCAAGAGGATGAGTACTCATTATAACAGAGTGTGTTTTTATGAGCTCTTTTGTTATAAAGGGAGCTGTTGTATCCTGCTTCAGATTCACATTACAATTATATGTCTGCTGACCTTGATTGAGAAACTCAAAGATAAGTATGGAAAACAAAGCAACTGCAAATTGTGATGCAGAGTTACAATCTAGAGGTTGCATTGTCATGTTTTAATCTGCAATTATAGTAATAATTAAACTGAATGTGTGATTGTGACAATGACCTTGACCATTAACAATCTGACAAAACAAAACTGAGCACAGCACAGGAACAAAACATTTACTAAAAGTCAGTTTCCACATCTATGTGGATATTATAGAATATATATACAATACAATATATGGTCATAATTTATAGCAAAATCAGACAATAGCATGCCAAATTCAGTTATGAGTAATGGATACAGTCCTTTTGATCTATAAATGAATACTACAGATGTGCTGGAATCTGATTCAGTTTCTAATATGGGTGCCTCAAACAGTGTAAATTTGTCTAAATCTTTTCAACCATAATTATCCCAGGGTCATCTCCTTGACGAATATCTCTTGATTTATGCAGAAATATAAAACCATTTGGTACTGCTAAAAAATAGTATCAAATTTACTAGGCCCAAACATAGGGGCTTCAAGTATCTCAAAGCATGTTCTTTTCTTTTGCCAGGTGAAGGCTAGACTACCAGATAAAGATCCACCCACGAAGGTCACTGGAGGTTTATAGAACAAGATCCGTCCCAGGAGCAAAGAAACAAACCTTACATCTTTGAGCTTCATCATAATAGAACAGAACATAAGTGAATCGCTCAGTTTTGGTTTGGCTGCCAACTACTGGGAACATCAACTTAAATAGGGTAACAAAATAATTTCAAATGGAACCAGGTCCATAAGGATGTGAAGTCTACAAAAGACTTAAAACAAAATGATTATTATAAAAAAAAAATTCTACATAAATATTTTTCATTACTGACAAATTCTGAAAAGAATGATTTTTCGGTAGAAAAAATGATTTATTTTTGCTGCACGGTAAAGTTGTGCTAATTAAGTTTTAAAGATTCTCATACCTGGGTGTCTGACTGCCCCAACATGATATCACAATTCAAAAAAAGTGTCTTATACATTATGTGGGGTGTGTTACTTTTTTCTCTAGTTGAGCATGTAATCAATAAACCTTGCACTTTAAAGATTATTTATGTTCTTTGTGACAATTTTTCTTCTCACAAGTTGAGCTATTCTACAACATCTGTTAACATTCAAATTTTTTTTTCATTTCTTGTGAATTTTATCTTCAATTTCCTTTGATCAAAAATCTTGACCAATGTTAAAAAATGTGTATCTTTCTCTTCAGTGTATCAAACATTTCTTCTCAAATCACAATAGGTTTTTCTCAAATCAATCCAAGTAAATCTTTTCGAAAAGACATTAATGCATACTATGTCATGTGTTTAAGGTGCATCAGTAATCTAACATGGAAGGCTTAACCAGAGGTGCAGAATACTTTGAAGTGATGAATAAAATGTCTTTCCAAGACCTGATCCAATATTCTTGTACAGTACAGGATGTGATGGGAATGAACTGCACAGAACAGTGGTATAATAACCCAAGATCTGACCCCAGAGACAAAACTTATAATATTTAACCAAACTTTCACCATAAAACTTTACTCAACGATTCAGGTACAATCAAATTAAAAGTATTTTATGTTATTTAAGGACAGCACAGTAACATAATATTTGCTGCTGTTGTTTCACAGTTCCAGAGTTCTGGTTCAGTTTTCACTTACTGTTTGTGTGAAATATGCACATGTCCATATGGGGTTTTCTCTATATATATCCTGTTTCCTCACACATTTTTAAGACATATGTGTAATGCAGTCTCTAGATCAGCTAAATGCGTATGGCTATGTCTGTTAAAGTGACTTGCAAAGAACTAACAACCTGTTCAGGTGCCTGCCTTGTTCCCTACGATGTGGGCAGAAAACTCTTTTCCTCCCCTTCCGCCCCCAATTGTATTAGAACAGACAAGTTTTGAAGTGGGATGCATTGATGCTAACAGTCTACATTTAACTTATTTAAGAATGGAAATTTTTCATTTATTTAATTTCAGATCTTACAATCAAATGTTTCAGTTAAATTGTGACTCTCTGGTTTATTTTTGCTCTAGTACTATATTTTAAACTATTGTTTCTTTCTTTACTGGATGATGTATTTTAGTTCTAATAATTTTTCAATGATAATAAAGGCTTTATATTCTCTTCTAAACTGTGTGACTTCAGAAAGGAGCAGGGAAGCACTATTGAAATTTAGTAATTACTTTTACATTTAGTTCTGCAAAATGCACTTTAGCTGCACTTTGTGATTAATGGCTGTCAGTTTTATGGCCAGTCTGAACATTGTAGTCCGAGTTAATTGCTATAAGTCAGCTCTAAGCATACTTTGGCTAAAACAAAAACTATCCGAAGACAACCTATTGTGTGTTGTTGATACAAAAGCTACAGTGCTACACACATGAAATAAAAGAACTATTATCACCCATATCTAAATTTATTCTCAGTCTGACTGTTAAAAATACACTCTAAGATTTAGATAAGCATAAGAATAATTGCATTTGATGTTTGTACAATTTGTGCCAGTTCTGAATGTTGTGAACACATACAAATTTGAGATGAAAAAGTGAAGAGCATATTGAACTAAGATTTAAAGACTAAAGAAATCAGTGAGGAAATGATTCCTTTTCAGCCAACAACAAATATTGTTCAGGGTTCCTAAGTAGCAGATGATAATTTAAGGTAATATCTAAAAACACATGTTTTTCAGTATCTAAAAACACATACAATGCACACATTTTTTCTATTTTCAAGTATCAGTTTTTATTTATTTTTCCAGTTAAGATCCCAGGACAATTTTAAATAATTCAAAAAAGGTAAATCACAACATAAAACACAATGTTAAAATAAAAGATAATTATCATGCAATATACACAAAGAAATGTACAGAGAGAAGATGTCTTACGGCCAGATTGTTGTAAATGTCAATGAGATGATACAGTGAATTATAATTACTGAATGTATAAGCTTTATTATTTACCACTCTATCATCAACTTGAAGTTGAAGTAATGACTACATTGCAATATCTCACCCTGTACACCCACACTCCACCCACACCCATGCTAGGGCAATTAAGTGCTGCCAATTAACCTGGCAGCTTATCTTCATTTGGTGGGTGGAAACAGGAGTTCCCGGAGGACATCTGCAAGATTGGGAGATATTGCATGCCAAAACAGTTTAAACATATTTTAGTACATATATATTTCTAAATATCTTGTTAATCATTAAATTCTTTCTTGAATGTAAGAATTGTCAGTTATGTCACCATCATAATGCCTGATAATCTTCATTTGTTTAATTTGATAAAATAATGAAAAAGTGGTTTATTAAAAGCATCCCTGATATCAAAACAAAACAGAAGATAAAAAAAACAGAAAATACCATCACAGAAAAGACATGACCCAAAACGAGTTTGAATAAAAGCAACTGTCTAATCCTGGTAGGTTTATGACAATATAAATCTGCATTTCATCTTTTCAGCAAAGACATAAGACAATAAATGCATCTGAAATACAAATGAGGAAAACATTATTCCCTTCCTGAGATTTATACCACCTTTTAAGGCAGGTTTTGTACATAAGGTGCAAACAAGAAGATAACTTAATAAGAAATCAGCATACAGAAGAAATATGTTATCTCAGTATTTTTCTTCAGTAATATTAAGAGCTGGCAGGAAGGAATATGCAGATTCTCATTATCAAAAGGATTCCAAATTATTCTGTTTTCCCTGTTTTTACTGAACAATACAAGAACACAAAGCTGCCTTGAGGGGGTTTGAGTTGTTCAGCAAGATGACAAGCACTGCTTTTTATGTAAATAAACCATAGGTTTAGGAATGGTGTCATTAAAATCGATATATTTGGAGGTGTTAAACAGACAAAAAAAATATTTTCATTTGTTGTTTTCATAGTTTCAGTGTGTAGCTCCTTACAATGTGTCTGATATGCTCCATTTCTAAAAAAAGACATATTTATAATAATGCTGATCTTGAAATTACAACATAGCCTTGGTACAGCAACTTAGCACAGTACTTATAACTGCTGCTTCACAGCTTCAAGAAGCTGTGCTCCAATTCAAGTTCGGCTACTGAACCTGTGAAGATGGCACATTCTTCCTCTGTCTTTGTGGCTATTTTGTGCAGGTATCTTGGATGTTGAGCCCACACTCCAAAGCCATGTAGATAACATGAATTGCAGACATTAAATTTGTCTGAAAATACAAATATACTGCACATGCTCTGTTTCAAATTGGCACCACATTCCTTGCTGGTTCATCCAATGACAAGCTTGATTTCTTTGTAGCCCTAACTTTGCAGTTAGTGGGTTAAAAAAAGGGTTTTCTTAATAAAATTCAAAGCAATGAAGACTTAAAAATGTAGACTTAACAACCTTTTTCTGAAGTAAGAACAATTTATGTTAACATTTATTGTAATTTCATCGTACTATTTTTAGGTGTATAAATAATGCATAGGTATGGTTGAAGGATTTATATGCATCGATAATTCTTATTAGTATGTTGTCTGATGATAGATGTTCCTCATTGAAAAGTAACGCACGTGCACGCGCCTGCTGTCCCGCCCCAATTCCTCCCAGAATTATGCCTTTTTGAATATGCAAATCAATATAAATAGCCCTTAAGCTCAGCATTCTGTGAAAAGACAATGGGAAAAGCATGGGGGAAAATATAAGAATTTCAGCGAATACCAAATGGAGACAAAGCAAAAACATACTATTTGTTGATTTAAACAGTGATATAATCAACAAAAGGAAGTTGATCGAGTGACATAGCGTGTCGGAGAAACTCGAAAGCTCAAGTTCACAAAGTCACACAGTGCCCAAAATAAAAGAGAAGTCACATATTAAAGTCGCCATGAAAAGGCGAGTCGTAGCCCACTGTCTGAGTGTCATTTGAAAGCTTATTAGGGTACAGACAAAAAAAATAGGCACACAGTGGGAAAAAAGCACGAAATGTCAACTTTAATCTCAAAATTTCCACTTTAATCACGTAATTTATTTTGTCATTAAAGTAGAACATCATAAACTTCATCTTAAAATTGTTTAATTTACTAGTTTCTCAAATCCCATCGTAACTAAAGTAGCATGTTAAATACTTTGTTTTGTATTTGATCTTCTATGTGCTCTATGTGTGTGAATCACACATAGAGCAAGATGCTTGCTGCGCCATGCGTGACCTTCGATGAAATAATTTATTGTAGCAGTAATGTCTCTTTCAAACGTACTAACCTCCAATTCTTGTCCTTACTTTTCTTTCTCCAAATACCCTATTGCCACACAACCAGCTCTGTACTAGACGTTAAGCCTTCTGTAAGCTTACAATGACGATTCTTCTAAACTTCTAAGGAACATTGAAATATCTTCATAGTACATGTTTAATTATTCTATCCATCTATCCTTCCAGTGTCGCGCCAGCCTCAGCAAATATACAGCGTGAGGCAGGAACAATACGTGAACTTGCTAGCACTGCGGCACCGTGTCCTCACATGTTTAATTATTAACAATACAGATTATTTAAATTAAGTTAAAGTTTTATCTGTATAATATAATCAACATATTTTGCTGCATTTCATCTTAAAAATGATATCATCATCATATGTAAATACGCGCTTTATAAAGTGCCGTAGGTTGTGCAATATTATAACTGTAGTGCAAGTTTACAGTGGGGTGATTGTACTTATAAGTACAAACAGTTCTACAAGGAGCAATTGATTGAGTGCATTTATAGTTCTTGGGATGAAACTGTTTCTGAACCGTGAGGTCCGTACAGGAAAGGCTTTGAAACGTTTTGCGGTGGCTGAGGCAGCGTGTGCTTGATGCTGTATACTGATAATTCTTTTTCCGATCAGTTACTGCTGTGATTCCCCGCTCAGATACAGTAATAAAAATACTCTGAGTGGTGCAGTGAGAGTAATATGGAAAAAGATGATCTGCTGTGGCAACCTTTAACGGGAGCAGCTGAAAGAAGAAAAAAAAAGGTGCAGTGAGAGTAACAACGCTAAAGCAGTTATGGTATTTGGAATACTATGGCTATTCCCTGGACCATTATATTGTTACAGGTTAATTACAATCAGATGCATTACACTAATAAACAATACGCAGTTAGTTTCAGTGTATTTATAAAGCCACATCAGGAATGTGGATCTAAGAAAGAAAGGGTAACCACACAGGAACAGTAGCACTGCTTTGACGCTGGGTGCCGCCAGTCTGCAAAACCGAGCGGAGAACTTGCCTACGACAGGGTATGAGGTAACGTGGAAATGTGCGTGGCTTTACGCCAAGTTTAGGTTTTATACATCGCGATTTGAATGTGGAAACATTCTTACGCAACATTTCTGTGCGTACGCACCATTTATACGTGAGGCCCCTGGTCTTTTCTACTCTGGCATTATTCTGCTGAAGATATCCCGGGAGGTGTCGAGGTACTCAAAACCAACTAGGTTGTCATATGGTTGGGGTTTGTTCCAGTGACTGCGGAGTGGTGGCTCTGAGGCTAAGGATCTGCACTGGTATCCTGAAGGTTGCCAGTTCGAATCCCCGTCACTGCCAAAAGAGAGATCCTACTCTGCTGGGCCCTTGAGCAAGGCCCTTAACCTGCAATTGTGCTGTACAATGGCTGATCCTGCGCTCTGACCCCAAGGGTATGCGAAAACTAACAAATTCCTAATACAAGAAATTGTATAAGGCGAAATAAAGAACAAAAAAAAAATATATATGACATTGAGTTGCAGTCATGAAAACATTGTTTATGGACACACACCGAACAACTATTCAGAATATTCTGCCTTTTTAGACACATTGGATTCAGCACTTATACAGTAAAGGTACCATCTACTGACTGTGTAGTCTAAAAAGAAGATTTCAGTGGTAATGGGAGCATGACTAAAGTAACTGTAGATACATGATTGGAGGGAATAGCCTGTCTGATCTGAACCAGAGGGCAGAATTGGCATTTGATTTCTGTGCTAGTCATGGTTTCTCTATATAAACACCATATTCAAACACAAACACAACTATGCTTATTCAGTAAGCGTACTTGATACTACGGTATCTTGGCTCAACGGCCAGTGATCAACCTTGTAATTATATCTGATATGAAGGAAATTGTATAGTAATTATATTGCTGATTTAGGCAAAGCCTTTGACACCACTGATTACTCTATTTGATTACAAAGGCTGAAAAATTGCATTGGGCTGTCAGGCACTGTCCTTGCATGGTTTAATTCATAATTATCAACTCAATTTCAGTATGCATAAAAATGGAAGACAGTAGTCTTTTATTATATTCATAAGTTAAATAGGGTTTCCCCATAGAGTTCAGTATTCAGACTTTTACAGCTTTAACTTTACATGCTTATATTGAGAACTATCTTTAGAAAACATAAGATTAATTTTCACTCATGCAGACAACAACTTGCTTTGCATTTCTTTAGACCAAATTGTATTTCCCTGATAGTGTCATTAATTAATTGTGTCAGTGAACTAAAAGAATGGATCGATGATAACTACTTGTTTCCAAATGCTGAAAAAAGAAATGTGATTTATATGGGGAAAGATGTAGACTGCAATAATATTTGGCCTATATGCTAGTAATACTAACCTTATTCTTTATCACTGACATCAGTATATCTTTTAAAACACATATCACAAAACTACATCTTGTTTTATTGGTTTAAAAATATTGTAAATTTATATATTTATTTTTAGGAGGATTTATTAACACTAGAATCCCTGAAGCCTACGAAAAAAGTCATAATGCCTGGCAATGGGATCTAGTAAAATACTTTCTACTCCAGCCTAATTGTAGTTCCAAAGAGCGTACCACTTCAACTTATTGAAACCATGCAAGAAGCGGGATGCTACATCCTGTTCTTATGGTTCGGTTAAACACTTTTTAATTTCAACACCACTAAATTTTGGGGATAACCTGTCTCCCACCCAAATGGAAGCTACTATTCTGCCTCTTCAGGAAGTAGTTGACACAAAGCCAGGCTTGAATTCACTAGTTGTGTATGATATCATTACTGAACCAGGAGTCGTGATTTGTGAAAGTCTATACTGCCTACTGAAGGCAAAGAAGACTGAGGTAGAGTTGGAGATTAAACGCATGCTCAAATTGGGGGGTCATAGAGGAAAGCATTTGTCTCTGGTTGAACCCTATCATGTTACTGTCAAAACCGAAAGGTTCTTTGTGCTTTTTTACTAATTTCAGGTGAAATCCTCTTGATTTAATGCCTATCCCATGCTCCAAGTGGTCAGCCTCCTTCAGTGGCTGTATGATAAAGGGGTATTGGCAGATTCCTTTGACGGATTCAGCAAAAGAAAAGACTGCATTCAGTACCCCCAGTGGACATTGGCATTATAAGTTTCTCCCATTCGGATTACATAGGGTGCCACTGACCTTCCAGCATATGGTGGATAAAGAACCCCATAATTTGTATAGTGCGACCTACTTAGATGACATAGTCATCTGTTGTAGCTCACAAAGGAGCTCTTAGTGCTGAGCTCCTAGCCATTCATCAAACTGGTATTTGGATTAAACTGAAGAAGTGTTACTTTGGATTGAATGAGGCCAGGTATTTAGGCTATATGATGGTCAGGGGCAAGGTGAAAGCTCCGTGTTAAAAGTTGCAGCCACTAGCACAACCAGCCCCAACCAAAAGTCAAATGACTGGTGCAAGCTTTTTTGGGAATGGTGGGTTTTTACCAATGCTTTATACCTAAGTTTTCAGAGAGAGCCACATCTTTGACTTAGCTCACTTGAAAAACGGCCCTTAATTTTGTGGTTTGGAGTCCCTAAGCTGAAGCACCATTTGTAGATCTTCAGAAGGCTGTAATGACAATGCCTATGTTAATTACTTTTGACTTTTCTAGTCTCTTTTGTCTCCAGGCCAATATATCTGATTCCTTCCTGGGGGCGTGATAAACCAGATGATCAACAAACTGACCACCCTGTAATATATCTAAGCTGGAAACTGTTGGACCAAGAGAAAAAGTATGTGGCCTTGGAACTGGAGGCCTTCACCATAAATTGGGCAGTCACCCAACTGAGATATTACCTACTGTACTTGATAAGGAATCCTATCTTGTTACTGATCATGCTCCTTTGGAGCAGCTAGCATCTCACAAAGACACCAACCCTAGGGTTACGAGGTGGTGATTTACAACCATACAGTTTGAAGGTATTTCATCGTAGCCTTTCACCAATATTGTTTCCACCATGTGACAGTATAAAGGTCAGTATTTTACATTTACAATTGTTTAAGATTCTGGACACTTAAAAACAAATCAGTTGTAGTATGTGATGAAATGTGTAATGGATCTGTTTAAATGTTGGCATGATTTGGGATTTTTAACTATTTATGGTTGAGAGAGAATGTAAAAATCTTATTGTAGACAAACTTACCTAGTGAAGGAGAGTGGTGTGGAGAGTTGTGTTGCTCTGTTAGTGGCACACATGGGTTTGAGGTTCTCCTAGGGCATGAATGGGGTTTGTAAAACCACCACATTAAATAAATGCTAGTTGGCCACGTGGGCGCACAAGACTGATTGCAAGGACCACTGAAGCAATGGGGTGCTGGTGAGAAGCATGTGCAGAATAATTAGTCCAGGGCAGATTAAGTGGGTTGAGACATCTCTTGGAGAGTAGTTAATGCTTAAGTGAGAGAAAAACTGAAAGGTATCACGAGGTATGTAGATGTATGTAGGAGTGAGATTTTTAATTTTATGTTCTTGTTCCTTCCAGATCAGGGATAGACCTGCTGAGCAAACAGAGTGAGCAAGGAAACTAGGGCATGGTGTACAAATTCCTATGGGACTGTGCAGAAGGGAATGTTGGTTCTTGGAAGATCCATGAATGGGGAGACCAGGGTAGAAGTGTCAGCAGAAAGGGAGACATTGGGAAGTGCTTTGTGATCAGGTGTGAAGGTGATCAAGGAAAATGCTCATGTGGATTTCTGTCGTTTGCAAGCATGAAGAATCAGGGTTTGAGATTTTAAAAAGCTTTATTTTGTTGTTTTTCCATAATGTGACAGAACCTACATGAATGAGATCTGTACTATATTCGATGAATTTCAGCGGGTTTCACCTCCTCTGCCCAAAGAAATCTCACTACAGCATGTTGTTCAAAAATGGTGTGATCCTACAGTGGAGCATCCATATATTTTTGACCATGGCTTCAACTAGACTAATGGCATAGTGTTACGCTGTGTGTGTTCGATCTACCCATAAGCCTTTATGAACACGTTGTATTGCGTCAGCTTGTATCCGTTGCGGTTACCACATCATTTTCAAATTGCCTTTCCTTTTTGATTTGCCCTTGTATATATGAAGAAGTACAAACTGACATAATAGTGAAAGACTGCATTTGTTTTCAGAAATTACTATTTGTTGGCTTTACATTATATTTGTCTTTGTACCTAATTATTTTACTGGCACATGCTCGGTTAGTAACTACAAGATGCTCCAACAGGGGTCAGTGCCCATTGGCTATAGGGACTAAGGCATTGCACAGTGTTAATGTGCAAAAAGGACTCAAAGGCAGGAAAAGGTTGTACTTCTGTTTGATTTTGAGTTTTGGTTGGTGTATTAGCCTTATTTTGTTAGGTATTCCTTTAATTTATGTTAGATCTCCACAGGATTTTGTTATGATTATCTCCATGTCCTTACTAGCAACTGTTCCTTGCCTGCCTTCTAACCAGTGTGGCAGCCGGCCCGGACACAGACAGGTAGACACGTTTGAATCACCCCACACACGTTTATTTTGGTGCTCCATATTTACAAAACTGCTCTCAAGTCCCCAGGTCCCCAAAGTCCTGGCCACAACAATGCCTCACTCTTTTCAGGCCGCCTCCTTGCCTCCTCCACCAAGCTCTGTCCTTCTCCTCACCCGACTCCAGCCTTGAATGAAGGGAGGCGGCCCCTTTTATACAACCCCGGATGTGCTCCAGGTGCCTCCCAGCAATCTTCCACTGGCACTCCTCAGTGTGGCGGAAGTGCCGGCTGCGTACCTGGAAGCACTCTGGGTGTCCTCAGTCCTCTTCCCCCCAGCACTTCCGGGTGTGGTGGAAGTGCTAAGGTCAAGGGCTCTCCAGACACCGGGGCACCCTCTGGCGGTGACCACTGGCCCCTACAGGGTTGAGCTTTCAAGCCCTGCACCTGTGATCCCCAACGCAACCAGGGCGGTCACCCCCTTGTGGTCTGGAGGAGGTGCAAGCCCTCCTCCTGTCCTCTCGGGCGCCCCGGCTGGGTACCACCCCCAACCGCATGCCACACTAGTCATAACACCCACATTCAATTTGCAAAAATCCTCTTATTTTACATAGGCAACACAAAAAGGTCTTCACGTTAAATGCTCATTTAGAATACTTACCACAATTTGTTTTTCAAGCCAGGTTTGATCAAAGACACTAGACTTAATCTCAGCTATTTTTGGCAAGAAGGTTAGATATAATTCAGAATTTGTGGCTTTTTTTTCTTGGATATGGAATTTTATTAAGAAAGCATTACTTGAGGTAATTGCATACTTTTTAATGTGGAATGGCAAACTATTTACTCATATAAACAAACTTAAGCAAGCAGATAACATAACAGACAATTAGACTTCTTAATTAAAATAGATAAATCTCCTTATTTAAGTGTTCCAAAGTGTATTATTTATTTTATTTCTGAGATGGTCACTTAAATATTGTTACACTGCTATAGTTGCTCTAGATGAAGGGTTAAAAGGAGACTTCTTACAGGTCTGGTGATGTGACCCACAAGGTCAAAAGCACTATAACTAAGCAGCAGAGAGCGGAAAATATGTTAGGAAGGCAAGTTGATGGTCTTACAGTAAGTGTAACTTTAAGTCTTTTTTATTCAAATTACCAATTAAATACTCCTATGAATGCAGTGGTGATTAGTAACTACGTAGATTAAGGGCAGGAGTAATCTTTTACTTTAAAAGAAAAATACATGAACCGGTTATTATTGCAGATTTTGCCAGGGATGCATTAATATGTACATAAATATATAAAATTAGTATTTCATTTTTCTTTGTATGTGGCATTATTAAAAATCAGATTACTCAGCTAAACCACTGCACTGTGTCAGACACAGAGCCATTTCCACTTACATGTCTTTGTTGAATTATTCTGAATGAAAACAATCTGCTTACGGTTGCCTTTGTTATATTGCTATCTCACAATCTAATTTTGCAAATCTGAAGGATTCCATTCCATCCTTTATTTCACAAAACCCTACAAGAACAGTTACCTAAAAACTATGAGAACAAACATACATTTCACAAAATAAAATGCAAGTGGGTTCCACTATCTAAAACCTAAAGATTTGGTTTTATTTTAGACAAGGCCATATAAAATCCAAAAGGTAAAAGACAAAATTTCCAGAACTGGTGAAATTGAAGAAAAAGTGTTATACATTAAC
This sequence comes from Polypterus bichir lapradei, assembly GCA_026402145.1. Taxonomy (NCBI): domain Eukaryota; kingdom Metazoa; phylum Chordata; class Cladistia; order Polypteriformes; family Polypteridae; genus Polypterus; species Polypterus bichir. The sequence goes on from JANRMT010062831.1 coordinate 5,712,368, forward strand.
ATGTCATTAGTTGACAAAATCATTTAGGAAATATTTAGAATATGCATACCATCTTAAAGAAGGCAGTCTTGCCCAGATATCTATACTGAACCCAGACTTTGTGAAGTAGTGATTTTTACCATTCTGTTCTTGCCCCTTGTAGAGAAAAGGTCAGTACAAATTACACTCTATGTGCATTCTTGTACACTATAGAGGTTATATCTATTTCTCACTGTCTTTTGTAAAATATTCTATTTCTGCAGTGTATGACATTCTTGAGATTTTCCTGTAGTTCTCGTTTAGACATTGCCATGCCATAAAGGACTTCTGCCTTCATTTTTGCTATTGCAGTTATTGTTTTTTTTTTTAAACCACACATTCAGCACTTTTCATTTTCAGAGGTAATTACCTGTTCCCCATGCCTTTTGATGATAATTGCTACATTTTGTAGAAGTAATTACTCCTAACAATTTAAACCTCTGATCATTTTATTCTTACCTCAGAAAGAATTTACATTGTTTTACAATAGTTGTGGAGTCCAACTAATAGCAGATACTGTTGGACTTGCTGCAGTAGCCATGGTAGAAAGCTTTTTATTAACAAATAACTCAGCTACATTTCTATGTATTGTCACAAATGTTTAATGGTGATATGACTTTGCATAGAATATTGTTTTTAATGTTGCTTTTCTGTTTTTGTGACCTTTCGCATTCTGTGCTAACAAGACAGAAAAAAGCACTTTTTGTGAGGCTTATATGCAGAGATTAATTTAGCATCATTATGAAAAAAAATAAGTCAAGGCAGAAATGATTGAAATGTTATTTATTGCAGGAATGCATAATTTTTCACCTAATAAAAACTCCAAAAGCTTACCTGTACTACTTCTACTGTACATACTTAGCATTTTCATTAATTTATTTAGAATTTAATGTCAACATATTTTCTCTTAAATCTGACAATTTCATATCAAATAAATATGTCAAAACATATACACATTAAGTGGTGCCTGCAGATTTGACACAGATCATTCTGTCTCTTGCCCAGTGTCTCAACTTGACAATACTATCATCCAAAATAATGCAATAAGCAACTTAGGGACACCAGGAACAAAAATAGATGCATTAGATTAGTTCATGTGCTTCCCGTGCTCCTGTGTCTGGACTACCTCCATTTTTTTGCTGTAAATGCACAGATTCTGACTCAAGGTAAAGCTGAGCAGAAAGTCATTGATCAAACTACAACATTTTTAAAAGGTTCACTGTATTTGAACATATTTTAAAAACATGTATCTGTAAATATCTGAATACATACTCTTGCTTTAAAAATGTTAGAATGCTTTTGGGAAGAGTATCCAAAAATACTCCACATTCCTTTGAATAGATTATAGCACTTTATTAATTAATTGTTATTCTGGTAAAAAGCAATGTACATGCATATTCCTCATATTCCTCCTTTTCACCCCTCTACTTACCCTTCCCAAGGGGTGCAATTAACTAGTGTATATTCTTTTATGTCACTCCAAGTAAAATACAGCTTGAGAATTGAAAGACAATTCACAGGAAAACAAACAAAAGGAATTTGAATACATATACTGAAGTGCTAATATGCAATTCAAATTGTCTGCTGTACTAGTAAAGAGGGCTGCTATATTTGAAAACTTGCATGCAAAACTCCTTCCTGCTCTCTGGAGTTTGTTCCTTCTCTTTCATTCATCATAAAGTTTGGTTTTTGGCTTTGTCATAATGCAGACTGGATTAATGCCATATTTTTGTTTTAAATTGTTATTTACTGTAAATTGGTTGTGTGTTCATAATAATGCCATATGATTTTAATAATATTAATTAATGTATAAATAAAATGCACAATTAAGCAAAGGCAAATTCAATACCACTTTCCTCCCAAATATTTTCCAATGTATAAAAACATACGAAATTATAGATAACAAATTATTAAAATGGGCGGCACGGTGGCGCAGTGGGTAGCCTCGCAGTTAGGAGACCTGGGTTCACTTCCTGGGTCCTCCCTGTGTGGAGTTTGCATGTTCTCCCTGTGTCTGCGTGGGTTTCCTCCAGGTACTCCGGTTTCCTCCCACAGTCCAAAGACATGCAGGTTAGGTGCATTGGCGATCCTAAATTGTCCCTAGTGTGTGCTTGGTGTGTGGGTGTGTGTGTACCCTGCGGTGGGCTGGCGCCCTGCCTGGGGTTTGTTTTCTGCCATACACCCTGTGTTGGCTGGGATTGGCTCCAGCAGACCCATGTGACCCTGTAGTTAGGATATAGCAGGTTTGATAATGGATGGATGGATGGAAAATATGAAAATATATATACAAAAGTCACCAGCAGCTTTGACCAGAACCACGCAAGATTTTTCAGCATAATATACACAAACTGCAGGTAATGTAAAACATTATGCTTTTTTTCTGTACATAGAACAAAAATACTGAAATAGTAATGTAATATTCTCAAACTCAGTTAACCTTGTTCAGGAATGCATTGGACGAGAGCCAGTCCTAGCAGCATCAGATACAAGACCGCTACAGAGAATAAATAATACCTCCTTTTAAATTATTAAAGCAACTGTCATTGTGTTACATGATTCACTTTTTTATGAAAAAAGCACACCAGTTCCTGTTTAGAAGTGAAGTGCATTTTTACTTAAACTGTTGTAGCTACCTTCCCAATGTAAACTACTTTTGGAATTAGTGTGGTATACAACATAAATTCAATCAAAACTAAAACATATCAAATGGATTTTTTTATTTGCCAGTACCAAGTAAAAGAAGTGTTAAAGGAAGGGTGGGAACCTTAAAATATAGAAAGAAGAATATTGTTAGGAATTTTAAAGGCAGATTCTGATCTAGGGCTACTATTCTTGCAAATCCCAAACAAGCCCATTTTAGTTGCAAAATTATAAATGAACAAAGGGAATGTAAGCATTAGGGATAACTATGCCTTATAATTCGTTGGCTGCCAATATGGCCGTGACATGTGACATAAAAAAAAAGAAAAGTTACTCAAATGTTTTGACCCATCCCACTAGACTACAATGTAGTGTTACTCCTTCTGTAGTCTTTTCTATTTCTTCAAAGTATTCAGAAGTTTCAAAAAGTAGCAGTTCAGAATTCCTTTAAAATAAGACCCTTTCATGGCAAGGTTAATGGAACAACAGCCGATAAAGTTATACGACATTTTTTTTCATAATGGAAGAATACAATGTGACTGCAGTCTGTCTGCATATCCTGTACACTAATGCTTTACTGTACTCTAAGGAAACCGCTTCATGGACAACAGTGAACTTTTAGTTCACTATATATAAATGTATATAATTTCTTAAGAGTAAGAGTACTTGTTGTAATATCATCCAAGCCTTTGGGGAAATATAAATGTACGCTTAACAGTGTAAACCAGCCACTCAAACACAGAAGTTGTCATCAAGCATGATGAACTCAATGTGATAGCTAAGAATGAGATTAAAATCTGTTTATCCCTTTCCGCCTTCCCACCTGCGCTGTGCAAAGATTTGTTTCATTTTGCATTTAATTTTATAATCTTAATATTCAAATGAAATGTGCAAAGCAATCAAAAATAAAATTAAAATATGGAGTGTTTATAAATCCTTAATTACTTTGTCAGCTCATTTCAATCAAGGAAAGGATCCACTAAATTTTAAAGGTTACTTAGGCTCATATGTTGAGCATAATTGCAAAAAAAGTATTTATGGATATAAACAGCTGACAAAGTTTTATATTCTTTCTCTAAAAATGTTCACCTTTCATAAAGCATACTTAAAATGAACAGTTGTGATAGTCTGAATAAGGTTAGTTTTGTGTGAATTTCATATTTCATCTTGACAAATAGGCACTGTCTTTAGTACCCAACTGTTACTGGACAGATGAAACCTATCTATTATTAAATGTAAATGTTCTACATTAAATGAACAAAGCTGTAGAGACAAATAAATAAAATGACAAAAACGTAATTAGCTAAGTTAATAGTGTTGAAAACTATCTGGATGCAGTGTTCTTTGCAGGTTATATATGCTATATTAGTGGGAGATCATTCTTGGTTTACAATCCACATATGTCTAATATTTTTAATAAATACCATAAAATAGCATACTGTATATCAAATTGAATTATTTTAGAAAGTGACATTATCAGTTAATTGCAAAAATATTATTTAAAATCAAATGTAAGCTAGATGTGCTAATTACTAAAGTAATTGAGGATTTGGGCCTAAAAATCTACACATATAAATTCTCAGATTCGCTTAATTTAACTTAGTCATGAAGTACATGAGTATGCTTCAGAAACCATGGAAAAGGGCCAACTATGCATGGAAACCAGTCATACAGCTTAAAAATCTGTACCTCTAATGATAACCAACATTAAAAAAATTGCTTCTGTTGGCTTAACATTAAAAAAAATAAAAGATTAAAGATCACTTGAACAGGGAACAGGGTAGCATCGTCAAGTTCAAAACCATCTCTTCAGAAGCCTTCGCCAAACAAAGCAACTCTTGTAAGACTGTGGCATGTTACATCGTGATGATGTCGTCAACAAACAACACCATTGACACAAATGCAGAAACAAAAGGAATTGAAAAAACAGCCCCAGAGTTCACAAAGTCCTGTCAGAAGGGCACTGTTTCACCCACAGATACTTACTTTTTTTCTTTTTTTTATGTATACTGATTTGGCTAGGAGAAGCAGGATGTGTGTGTTTTTGTTTTAGTTTCCAAGACAATGGCAGTACTTCTGTTTTGTGTATGTGAGGGTATCTTTGATCTGTATGTGTTTTGTTCTATTAAATAAAGACAAAAAAAAAAAATATATGATTTACGTATTTGCCAGTGTGACATAAATAACTCCCACAATACTAATTAAAGTTATTCTATATTACAGGAAATATTTTTCATTTTGTATTCTTGCTAGTTTGTTCTCCTATATCAAATATTCAGAGATTTTAAATATTGGAGGTGTGCATTGAATTTTAAATATACCAATTAAAGACCAGTGAGAGTGCAGTTAAAATACTATACTTCATGCACTTAAAATCAAAATAAAAGCTATTGACAAAAGGTGCACACAGAGGAATAAACTACACAGTGTGCAGAAAGTAGTAATTCGAAAAATATAAAATATCAATAAGAATATACAGTAGATGTTATACTAAAAAATTATCACTTGGTGACACAGTCCAACTGGGAATATCAGCCAAAAAAAAAATAACAATCATTAGCTCAGCTTCAACCCCTTGAAACAACTTCAACAAAGGCAGTCATGAAGTGTGTTAGATTTGGCGCCAGTTATGGTTTTGGAACCTCAGATATTCTTTTTCTAGACATATAAAAGAGAACATATACCAAACATTTTATGGCTATAGCCATCCATCTACAAATAATGAGTAAAAGAGAAAGTCACAACTGTTTTTTTTCTGCTGCAGCTAAAGGGCTTCCTGACTTTTGTAATTTAGTTTTGACAATATAGGATAGGTAGACTTTATTATACTAGAGGGAAATTTATTTGCTGCAAGAATGTACAAAGCATAAAACATTATTACACATCTACAAGAGAAATAAGGAAAGATACTACATATAACAATTAGTGTTATCATAAGTACTTTGATAAAAGGTGCTGTATGAGCATCGACCCGACACAGACTGACATCGGAGGCAAACGTAAAATAAATAAACTTTTTATTTTTCTTCACATGGGGGCCACATCTTCTCCGTATCGCTCAGGCACAACACAGTCCCAGCACTAAGCACAAACCACACAAAATAAACTCCTTTGTCTCTCTCTGAGATCCTCCAATCCTCCCAGGCAGCTTTGTCCCTTTTCCTCCCGACTCTGGCTCATGGAGTAGTGCCAGCTGGCTCCTTTTACAGTCCACCCGGAAGTGCTCCAGGTGCTTGATCACCTATTTCCGGTTGCACTCCCAGGTGTGGCTGAAGAAGTGCCCAGATGGGCTCAGGAACCCCTGCAGCGTCCTCTGGCGGCCAGCCCAGATCCCAGCAGGGCTGTGGAGAACTGCATCTCCCAGGGAGCCCTGCGGGTATCTGGGGCACCACTGTCACCCAGGGGGGCTGCCACCCAGTGTTCCATTCACTGTTCAGCCCATGGCTGTTTCCCCAGACCAAGTACAGAAGGGGCATCCCATCTGGGCATGGGGCCTGGCCATTCGCCACAGTACACACACAAAAGATTAGTACAAAGAAGAATGAATACTTTTAACAGTATACAAAATAATAATGCAGAAATTACCAGCATTTCTATAAGTAACAGAATTCAACATGCTTACAGCTCTAGGAATGAAAGAATCCTTTAAATCTGTTGCTCTTTACCATCGGGAACCTAAAACTGTAGCCTTATGGCAACAGCTGAAAATTAGGAAAAATAGGATAGCTATTGTCTGATGGAATTGAGTTGGCCTTCTTTCTAACCTGTTTGTAATAAAGTTCAGTAACAAAGATCTTCTGTAAACCTCTAAATTAAGTGCTCAATCTTACAATTTTGTTAAAATAGTTTATATTGATAACTAGCAAAATACCCGCGCTTCGCAGCGGAGAAGTAGTGTGTTAATGAAGTAATGAAAAAGAAAAGGAAACATTTTGAAAATAACGTAACATGATTGTCAATGTAATTGTTTTGTCACTGTTGTGAGTGATGAGTGTTGCTGTCATATATATATATATAAATATATATATATATATATATTTACACACACACATATAAACATATATATATACATATCTATACATATACACATATATATACACACACACATATATACATACATATATATATATCTACATATATACACATACATATACATACACACATACATACATACA
>JANRMT010062831.1:5719600-5829121 GCA_026402145.1 Polypterus bichir lapradei
TTTTTTTTTAACACTGTCTTCCTTTAGCGGGACATTCACTTTTTCCACCGTGTGCTTTGTTTCTGCAGTAGCTGTACTTATTACATACTTATCTTGTATGTATCAGACGCTTCATATTTTTTTGCTGCCTTTTCAATTGTGTAATTCGGTTTTTGTTCAGCGCTCTTCGGAACTCTTGCTTTTTGTCTGTGCACTGCGTCAGTTCACGTGAGCCGCTCGGTGTTCTTGCATCGAAGTTTCCCAGCTGTGCTGTTGCCATGTCGTGCTATGTCCATGGCTGTATCTAATGCTACCGAAGTCCCGGTACTTAAAACTTTCTCTCGCAGTTTTGCTGAGTTTGTGCCAAACACCACCCTGACTATCTCATCTTCCTCTCCATAAGCACAGTCCTACACCCGTGAATAATTTACCCGTGGCAGTTTGCTATTGGATTGCCGCTGACGGACGGCCTTATATGGGCAGGCACTAAATTACAAACGCCAGCGGCAGCCTGTCTATGAACTTAATTTAAAGTGTTGGTTTACACTGTGCTTTGTTTCCGAAGTAGCAGAACTCATGAATATGGTTGTATATATCACTCGCTCGCTTCTTATTGTTTCGCTGCCTTCTCAATTATATAATGCGTTTTCTTCAGCGCTTTTTGGGGCTCTTCCTGGTTTTCTACGTACTGCGTGATTACGTGAGAGGCGTGATGATGTCAAACTCCGCCCCCACGGGTTTCAAGCTCATCTCCATTACAGTAAATGGAGAAAAACAGCTTCCAGTTATGACCATTACGCGTAGAATTTTGAAATGAAACCTGCCCAACTTTTGTAAGGAAGCTGTAAGGAATAAGCCTGCCAAATTTCAGCCTTCTACCTACACGGGAAGTTGGAGAATTAGTGATGAGTCAGTCAGTCAGTCAGTCAGTCAGTCAGTCAGTCAGTGAGTGAGTGAGGGCTTTGCCTTTTATTAGTATAGATGCTGAGGTGGCCAAAACAACAGATAAAAGCAAATGTAACAACAGATTCAATAAAGGACTTTAAAACAATTTAGTTTCCTAAGGAACAATAGTTGTGTCTGCCCTTTCTTACAAATTCATTCTATGTTAAGATTAAAGTTTAACCTGTTATCAATGATTGTCGCTAAGTATTTGTAGTGCTTCACCTTGTCCACTGTCTAACCTTTAATTAATATTGAGGGGAGGACAGGAGCACCTAAATTCTACAAACATATCTCTTGTCTTAGAGATATTTAGCTGTAAAAGGGAATGATGACACCGTTAAAAAAAAAAACAACTCATCAGCAACAGGTCCTCCTTATCTTGTAGAAGACTTGGAGTGGCAGAGTGATCTGCAAATTCTGTCCTTGTGTGAAGTCCTGCCGTCAATTGTATATACGATAAAACAGGTGTCAGACAACAGCCTTGGGGTGACCTGACAGATGTATTAAGGCTATCAGAGAAACAGCTTTTAACACTCACTTTTTTGCTATTAGTTAAAAAGTCCAGAATCCACCCCGCTAAGTTAGGGTCCAAACAGAATGGATCAATCAATTTGGCATTTAAAAGTCACTTCCTTAATGCAGAGAAGGAAACCAGTGTTTGCTCAATATCTGGCACTAAATTGTTCACACCAGCTGTGCAAAGAAGTCTCAAAAGAAATGATCTTATAGTGCATGTTGAAGTTAAGAAATCATTCTTCTGAAAAGGTGACAGTCAGAAAAGGTTGTAATACATTGAAGACCATAAAGCATGTAGCCACAACCAGAGACTCAGAGTCCTTGAGGAAATTAATCCAAATTTGAAAATTTTGGTTCAAAAAATCTGCAGGCTTCTATAAACCAGCATTATACCTCTAATAATGTCTTGGGGTACACTTCAGCCAATGGTATAAGGGATCTACAGTAGCAGAAACTGATAGAATGATGACCGTTGAGAAATACAAACAAATTTAGATTCATCATGCTGTACCTTCAGGAAAATAACCTATTGCCAAATACTTCATCGTTGCATGAAATCCATCCCCTAATCCGCTTATTCACCTCAGCAATTATAGGATATAAGCTAGGAACAATTCCTGGACATAGTGCAAATCCATCACAGATTGAACGAAATAACGTCAATACCAGTTAGGAGTGGAACTCTACAGGTTGAACATTAAAAGTATCAAACTGACCACCTCAAATCTCCAAACATAACAAAAGCTGTATTGGATTACTTGGACAGGGAAAAGAACAAAGTTTCCTCCTATACTCACATATACAGAAAACCCAACACAAATGTACCATTTTGTGCAATGGAAAAGCATATAACAGAAACAAAATAAAAATAAGCATTGACATAAATTCAGGGATGACTTCTATAGCTTTGGCTACCAGTGCATTTAGCTAACAAGGCTACTAAAATATGTTTATGACATTGTGTTGCTGGGGCTGGGGGTAGAGACAAACATGTCTGCATAGATGCCAGCAGTGTCCTAGGTGCTCAAATTACTCTCAGCAGTAATGGCAACTGCAACAGCCACAAACCATGCCTGGTTGGTGGCTTGGGCAGGGCTGAGGTGTTGAATGGATTCTGCAGAGGGAGACAGACAATGAGGTAAAGAACAAAGGACTTGTTTTAAAATGGTATAATCTTACAATAATAATAATATAAAATAAGAAGGATACACCACTTTGCAATACAAGAAAAATATTAAAATGTTGATCAGTACATTATCATCTTGAAAATGTATGCATTTGATATGTTTTAAGGTTTTTGCACCAATTTCCAATAAACCTCAGTTTAAACTGGAAAAACAGACACTGTATTTCTTTTTCATTTATAAAAACTTTAGAACACAATTTCCTATTGAAAACTAACGTATACCATGATTATAAAAAAATGAAAAGCCTTAACTTATCCTTGATGAATGGGATGACTGAGTGCTCGGACTTAATTCACCCTAACATTTCTGTCGATGTTGGGCCAAAACTCACACAATTCCTAATAAACAGCTGTCTTTACTGATTTCAAATAAAGGCACATCTGCCCCTCCAAGTGTCTACAGTCAGCCCTTTATTTGATATTCAGGGCAAAGGTGTGAGAGAAAGTGATTTTTATATAAGCATGCTTTCTCCATAAGCAAAAAATGTGATCATCATCATTGCAAATAACATATTTTTTGTCTTTAAAAAGTCTGACATAACACAAAAGCAAAATCACAGAGGACACAAGACACAAAACTCCTGCATTTTAAAGCATCACCATATGTAGGTTCTCAAACAGTACTGTAGGCTTTTGTCCAACAGACCTTTCAATTAGATATAGGGATCAGCGGAATCTCACCTGAAAAAAGCACATCTACCAAGTTTAACAGTTCCTCAAAATACTGCTTTCATCTTTCTGCTACAACAAATCACAAACTGATGTCAGTGCTTTTCTAACTTACAAATGATGGCTTAGCTGACACTCCTACTACCATATACAAAGAGTCAAATAATTTGTGAAAACTTCCAGTCAAATGCCATTAATATAAGAACATAAAAAATCTGACAAATGAGAGAAGACCATTCAGTCCATCAAGCTTGTTTGTTTAGTTAATAGCTAAGCTGTCCCAGTAAATCAAACAGACACTTAAAAGAATGTCAGGGTTTCTGCTTCAACTACATGGTTTGGCAGTATATTCCAGATTCCCACAGCTCTTTGCATAAAGAAGTGCTTTCTGGCTTTAGTCTTAAATTCACTTTCCTTTAATTTTCACTGTTGTCCTTGAACACATGATTCACCGTGAAGATGAAGGAATTCTAATGGATCTGGTTTATCAAAGCCTTTGAGAATTTTGAAAACCTGGATTAGGTAACCACACAGTCTTTTTTGCTTGAGACTAAACAGGTTTAATTCCTTCAGTCTGTCATATTACAAATATGTTTTTAAATCCTGGAATGCACCTGGCTCCTCTCCATTGCACAGCTTCAAGTGCTGCTATGTGTTTGTAGTGTGTTGACTAGATCTGCACACAGTGCTCCATATGTGGTCTCACTAGTGCATTATATAGTCTAAGCATAATGTCCCCTGATATATATTCAATGATTTTAATTATATAGCCTACAATTTTGTTTGCCTTTTCATTGTCTTCTGCACATTGCTTAGATGATGAAAATGTTATGTTAACTCAAACCTCTGCATACTTTCCAGACCTTACTTCCATAAAGACAGTGTCTCCCATCTTGTATCTATAATTGATGTTCCTTTTGCCCGTATCTAGCACTTTGCACTTTTCTGCATTAAACTGCAGTATCCATGTGTTTGCCCAGTTCTGAAGCTTGTCCAAGTGTTTCTGATTTGTTTCTGCTGCCTCTTCAGTGTCTGCAATAGCCCCAATTTTTTTTTATTAAGTTTACCAACTATACCAGAATCGGTCATTATTGTAAATCAGAAAAAGCAACAGTCTGAGGATAGTCCCCTGAGGAATTCCTCTGATGCCCTAACTCCACGTGGAACATTCTCCACTCATCTCTTCTTTTTCTTTCCTGCTGGTTAAACAACTTGAGATCCAACTTGAGATCCATTCTCCATGTCCTCACCAAACTCAGCCACCAGCTGCTTTACCAGCTGCCATTACTGAGGTTATGAACAAGGTTAAGAAAGACTCCATGATAGAGGAGAGATCTACCCTTGGCAAACTAGTCATTCTAATCTCATCAGAGGAGACAGACAAAGAGAAGCATTCAAAATTTGATCCCAATCTTGGTTCTGTCTAATTAAAGTAAACCTTACCATTGACCGCATGGAATTTCCACCATGAGTTACCCACTTTGGTCCACCTTGAAGAAGAAATATCGATTTGCTTTTTACAAGGGACTGACACAGTATTAGTCAGGTGTCAAACATGTCTGGGTCATATAAAGACAAGCTAGATCTTAACTATTAAACCATAAAATATGCTAGTGTTACACAGTGTTCAGTATCAAAAATATACTGTAGATGGAACTGGTGGTCACAAGAGTTAGTGGAATTAGTGGCCACAAGACAAACCTATCCAATGTGAAGGACTGCTACAGAAAGTTCTATTCCAGTGTTTTTGTTGTGGAAGCAGGATCACCACTTACCACAGAAATTATTTAAGGGTGTGTTCAAAAATAATCAAAAAAGGGGTCAAGATGTAATTATATGTAACATAAATCAATATGTCTTTGAGTCAAGAAGAGAAGAGAATTTGGGCTAAGGCTCAGCTGGTAGGAGCAAGAGGCCAGGGCCTAGAGAGAAACAGAGAAAGGGAGAGATATTAAGTGATAAAGGTAGTACTTTTTAGATGACTTAGATGGTGAGCCACTGCAATGGGCAGACAAGAATGCAAGACCTTTATCGTCAGGTACAGAGCAGCATATAGAAAGTTTCCATTTATATATAACTATTGCATGTTTCAGTTTATTTTCTTGAGTATGTGCAGAGGAGAGATGCTGAGTATATTGGGAGAAAGATGCTAAGGATAGAGCTGCCATGCAAGAGAAAAAGAGGAAGGCCTAAGCGAAGGTTTATGGATGTGGTGAGAGAGAACATGCAGGTGATGGGTATAACAGAGCAAGATGCAGAGGACAGAAAGATATGGAAGAAGATGATCCGCTGTGGTGACCCCTAACAGGAGCAGCCGAAAGAAGAAGACTAAACATTGGAACGTTAAAAATTACCTCCCTTCTTTACTAGTCATGGTTATTTATTTCCTGTATTTTTTTAGGCACACAATCATACAAATGATGCTTTCTGCATTTATAATACATTTCTGGCTGAATATATTATTTTTTCCTTTCATGACAATATAGGATTGTTAGTTAACTTCTGCCTCATTTAATAACTACTTGAACATTTTTGCAAACCATAATCTGGACATTAAATGTTTAGATTGTAGATATGACTTAGTTTAGAAAGTAATCTATTGTAACTAACTTAAACTCAAAGCAATGAAAATTTTGCAAAAACAAGTTATAGAAGGGGTGTGAGGAGTAAAAAAATATCTGAACTACAAAGTAGATCATTTTGCATTTAAATAAAACACATGGAGGTGGAGAGGAGGAGAAGGAGGAGCATGAAGAAGAATGGTGGAGAATGCTCAGCAGTTGCCTCCTTTGCCCTCAGACTATATATTTCTTCCAGTTTTCATTTCATGTGTTTATAGGAAAGAATATGTAAAGTGATTTATTTTACAGTTCAACAGATTTTTTTTTTTTTTTGTTCTTTATTTTGCCTTATACCATTTCTTGTATTAGGAATTTGTTAGTTTTCACATACCCCTTGGGGTCAGAGTGCAGGGTCAGCCATTGTACAGCACCCCTGGAGCAATTACAGGTCAAGGGCCCAGCAGAGTAGGATCTCTTTTGGCAGTGATGGGGATTCGAACTGGCAACCTTCTGGATACCAGCACAGATCCTTAGCCTCAGAGCCACCACTCTGCCCAACTTTGTGTTAAAGATTACATTGGCAAATAAAGTATTATCTCTATTACCAGCAACATGCTGATATTTCACCCATACCAAGCAAGACCACAGCTAAGGCTGAAGAGCAGCCATGGGTTTGGAACCTATGCTAGAATCATCCATCCATCCATCCATTATCTAGCCCGCTATATCCTAACTACAGGGTCAAATGGGTCTGCTGGAGCCAAATCCAGCCAACACAGGGCGCAAGGCAGGAAACAAACCCCGGGCAGAGCGCCAGCCCACCGCAGGGCACACACACACACACACCCACACACCAAGCAGACACTAGGGACAATTTAGAATCGCCAATACACCTAACCTGCATGTCTTTGGACTGTGAGAGGAAACCAGAGTACCCGCAGGAAACCCACGCAGATACAGGGAAAACATGCAAACTCCACGCAGGGAGGACCTGTGAAGCGAACCCAGGTCTCCTAACTGCGAGGCTGCAGCGCTACCCACTGCGCTACCGTGCCACCCATGCTGGAATCATTGCCACCTATAACCTCTGGAAGGCATAATTATTTGACAATTAAATGCTGAGCACAACAACTTAATATCCACCACCCTTTCATAGCTTACCTGAAATTGCCAAGCGACACATATGTCTTTTGACAGTGAGATCTTTTTGCCTGAATTCTTTTCCAGTCCAGATTCCATTAAGTAGCTAAGGCTTGCTTACCATGACAATGTTAAATGCTACTAGATCCATCAGTATAGGCTATGTAAGAGCCATTTGTTATTTAGTAAGGTTATTGAAGTATTTCTTAGCTATGTTAAAATATTTGCCTATACATTAATGCATAGTCTACTATAATCTCCACAAGCTAAACTGAAATGGAATATTCTAATTATTTCTTATCTGTCTGACTACAGATTAGTTCCAGTTTATGATCTGCCTTGCAGTTGGTAAGGCATGGAGGGCAAACAGTTTTCAAACCATAATGTATCCCATATCATATCATATTGAATGTACTGATCATATTGAATGTGCCATACATATAAAACATAGTGAATATATTAAGTAAACAGTAAGGGAAAGTAACTGAAGTTTAACAAGAAAAAGCTAAGTTTTCTAGAAGGAACTTTTTTCCTTTTTTGTCTTTGCATGTGTAATAACTTTATTCTGTGTTTTTGTCAAACTGTTTTGTTTTGAGTTTTCACTAAACCTTTTTAAAACAAATTTTAATGAACTCAGCAATTTCTTGCTGAGCTATAGCTACAGGCTATATTACAAATTTGGCATACCATAATAGGTTAAATAATTTTGATGCACATAAATACAGCATTAATAGATAATCTAATCCGAAAATTAATCAATGAAATATCTATATTGAAGTAAAAACTCACTATAGGTCACCTTTTTAATTCTGGTGTAGAAAGTGAGGAAATGTATGTATTCACTTGGGTTGGGTTTTTTGAACAAAAAATAATGAAGAAACTGTGTGTATTTTTTCTACCATAAAGGTAAGTAAATGTAAAGTATTACATGTAGACAGTAAAAATGTTAGGTTTAAATACACAATGGGAAGTCTGTAAATCGAAAGTACTACATCATATGAGAAGGATTTAGGAGTTGTAGAAAACTTGCACTATTAATTGCCAGGCAGTTTTCAGAAGCCATTAAGAAGTCTAACAGAATTTTAAGTTATATAGCACCATTTGTAGAGTACAAGCCCAAGGAGGTTATGCTACAGCTTTATAATGCACTGGTGAGGTCTCATCTGGAGTACTGCATGCAACTTTGGTGTTCAGACTAAAGAAAGGACATAGCAGCGCCAGAAAAAGCCCAGAGAAGTGGATCTAGGATGATTCCGGAGCTATAGGGGATGAGTTATAAGGAAAGATTAAAAGAGCTGA
Organism: Polypterus bichir lapradei; assembly: GCA_026402145.1. Taxonomy (NCBI): domain Eukaryota; kingdom Metazoa; phylum Chordata; class Cladistia; order Polypteriformes; family Polypteridae; genus Polypterus; species Polypterus bichir. The sequence continues at coordinate 5,727,896 of JANRMT010062831.1, forward strand.
ACCTTTTCAATTTAACTAAAAGAAGATTAACAGGAGAAAATAGTGCAGTGAATCGAGACTATTACTTTAAAATGAGTTAATCAAGAATACAGGACACAGTAGGAAACTTGTTAAAAGCATAAATTTTGAACAAACATTACTTTTACACTGAGAGCATAAACACATGGAATACGTTACCAAGTAGTGTTGTAGACAGTAGGATTTTATAAGGAATTTCAAAACTAGACATGATGTTATTTTGGAAGAATTAAGTGGATTGGACTGGTGAGCTTTGTTGGGTTAAATGGCCTATTCTTGTCTAGATTGTTCTAATGTTCTAACATACACTGCTATTTCACTGTTTCAGTTTTCTGTTAGTTTTTGTGATGTATATTGAATGCACCATGCTGGCAAGGATGTTGTAAAACATTTTTATATTTGTTTTTTTTTTTATTTTGAAGGATGCCTTACTCTGACCTATTTACCATATTAAGTAGTGTACAATTTATTTATGTTGTGAAATATTGTAAAGAATTCAGGGTCAGTGGAAGGGGCAGACTGTTGCCTTTGTCTCAACATGTGTGCTGGATTTGTTTTCAACTCACCTGAAAGTCACAGAACTAAGTCTGTGAAACACTAACGGACTCAATGGACATACATACAGGTAATAATGTCTGACCTAAATGTCTGATCTTGAAGCGTGCATTTAGCTATTTCCATTCAGTACTAAACTGTGTTGTGCCTTGGAATTGTTTTCCTTTTATTATCTTAAGAAGCTATGTGTTCTGATAAAGGTCACAGACCCCACTGAGGAAATTCTACATAGATAACAAAAGTTTCATTCTTGCTTAAACCCAAAATGTTCATTGAGCTCATGTTTAAAATATTTTTGTCTCTGGCATTAAGAATATTCATGATTTCAACTATATTTTCCTTAACCTAAAATAATAATACTCCATTCTAGTAAAAGCTAGCCCACATTTTAAGAAGTCGTGTGATTATAAAATGATCTGTAGACATCATTTTACGTCCAATGAAATTAGATTTCTTGGTCGTGTCACATGTGATCTTATCCATGTACATCTTACACAGGGAAAATTAACTGTTACTGTCATTAAAGATTCTTTAGTATACTGAACATGGAGCAGAAAAGAGGGAAAAAAAAAAACTGCAAAAAAATCATTTATTCATTTTCTGAATCCAAGTAATACAACACAAGTTTATGGGATGGTGAAACATATGCCAAGAACATCAAGTGCAAGGAAGCTGTAAGCACAGAACAGGGCACCAGTGCATGTTACATACATGAATGCATTCACGCTGACCAAATTCAGAGTGATAAATAATTGTACATCACATATTTTTGAGATATGGGAAAAACATTTAAATACCCAGAGAAAAAGCACATATGAAGAAAACTTTTAAACCCTAAACCAGATTTGGTATTTAAAACTGTTTTGAGGTGCTGTAAGCAAGTAGTGCAAAAAGGTAAACTAATTTGATTAGGTGAAGAACCTGATCACCACCCCCCTGCCACTAAGGTAAGTAAGTAATAGTGTGAATGAGAGGGTATGAAGGGCAGCAGGTGCATCTGCTGGCACTAATGCTACTAAACCATGGTGACAACAGCAGACAGATTAAAGTCACACTCTAATCCAGATAGTCAACCAAGCAGCTTGGCTTCCATAAACACACTGAGCTTGATGCATCCTCAAGGAAAGGAAAGAACTGGCTTTTAATAGGTGATTTTTATAATGTACTATATAATTTGTGGTGGAGAATAGGCTGGGAGATTTCAATATTGAATTAGTGGGCCATACAATAGTTGCACCTGTGCCAAATGCGTAGAATGCCTGCTTCAGAACCTGGATAAAAGTCAATGTGGATTTTATTGATAACCAAAATATTAAGAAACAAAAGTTTATTTTGGGCTGTGGCATCAAACTGAGAAAAGATCTGAAAATAATTAAAATAAATCCAAATCCCTCTAAATCAAAGTTTCATACTGTATTTCAGAGAGTTAACTATTGTTAACTTAATGCTTCATGTTTGTAATTTAATCTGTGTGGAACAATTTACTATTGCCATAGTTTTACTAAAAATGGTATTGTTTTTGGGACAAACAGACTGTATGACCAACAGATGGACCTCTTACTGGAATATAATGTCTCTCCTCAAGCAAGTAACAAATTCAGCAGACTAATCCAGCCCCTATCTGTACAAAGAAAAATACAAGATGGTCATCAACAATGACCTGAGAGTTACAATAGCAACATAACCTAAAACAGAGAGAGAGAGAGAGAAGGTATATTACATGTGTTTTTCAGCAAGGGCTCCCTGGAAGAATAGTCAGTAAATTGTCTAGCAAGTCTTAAACAATGGGAAGACAGGTTTTTCCTGTGATTTTTAGCTGCATCTATGCACTGTATATTCTACTGACTTAAGTAAAATTTTGTTACTTCCATTATGCATATGTTTCTAAACACATTGTATGTAAATGTCATAAATATCTTAAAGGATTGGCATTTCATTTCACATAAAGCTCAAGGAAGTGAATGTGGTTAACCATTCTTTGTCTCTTATTTAACTCTCACTGCTCTCATATAATTTTATAACATTACATAATAGTCTATTTTATTCAGAATTGTATTTAAGTTAACTTTGCCAGTATTAAATGTACTGGAGAATAATATTAATTTGTTTTTTATTAATGTCAAACTTAAAAAAATGCAAGGATATCTTATGTGCCAGTCCTTGCTTGGAGGCATTTATAGCTTAAATAACTGACCACAGTTTCTTTGATAAGAAGAGATTTTTGGTCCAACTAGTATGACTTGGTTAGTCCAAAACTGCATTTGTGAATTCCTATGAAATAAGAGAAAATACTGACGAAAATAAAAAAGGACTTGAGAGGGATGGGAGGAAGAAGTCTTTACTGTAAGTGATTAGTGTGAATCCTGAAGTGCAAACAACAGTTAATAGAAAGAAAGATGAGGTGGAATAATCCTTGTTTGTAAAATGCTTCCCGGAAAAATGAATAATGAACACAGTCCTTACCACCAGATTCTAGAAGGTGAGTGACTTTTTGAGGTGCTACACTTCACAAAGAGCAACAGCAAAAAGGAATGGAAAAAAAGGTACACGCCACTGTTCCTGTATTCAGTGGCTGTGCTAATTTCTTCTCCACCACAAATCCTCCAGTTCATAAATGGTTTTTGGGTGCTGACGATCATGAGGTTGATGGAAAATGGGAAAGTCAAAAAGTCCTTCTCTTCCAGTTTTATATGTACAATGCCTACAACTATATACTACAAATCCCACAAGCCCTTATTCATCTGTGCAAACCTATCCGTGAGAACCCTAAATACAAAGAGGACTATTTTATTTATGTTAGGTAGACTGGGCCCAGAGGGGACTGGGCGGTCTCATGGCCTGGAACCCCTGCAGATTTTATTTTTTTCTCCAGCCGTGGAGTTTTTTTTTTTTGTTTTTTCTGTCTTCCCTGGCCATCAGACCTTACTCTTTTTCTATGTTAACTAATGTTGTCTTATTTTAATTTCTTATTTTGTCTTTTATTTTTCTTCATTATGTAAAGCACTTTGAGCTACTTTTTTGTATGAAAATGTGCTATATAAATAAATGTTGTTGTTGTTATTTGAAGACATAGACCCCATATTTACAAAGCAGGTATCTGAGCTACCAGTGTTGTTACTAACATTTAACAATCATCAAACAGGACATTGCCAACTCCAGTGTTGAATGTTTAAGTCACTTTTATTTTTAATTATTAAAATTAAGATTAACTGTGTTCTACCACATTGTACTGACATAATGCATTATTTTTTAGAATTTATTCTGATAATGACAAATACTTGAGAAATAAAACATGACAAAACATAAACCTAAATTTTTAAAAGGATCCTCCAATAATGTTACTATGAGTTTTACTTTAGAAAAACACTAATTAAGACAACAAATGTAAATTCATAAATTAACTCCTAACAAAACTACTGTATATAAATTATTTGGTAATTGTAATATTAACAAAAATGTCTAACATTTTGCCCAACAGGTGTAGTATATTGATAGAAATTAAACACAATAATACAATAATCAGTTTTACAAATGAAATAAAGTACTATTAATAAAACAACATTTTGAACTGATGGTCTAAGCTGTTCCAGTACTGTTGACATTTTATGTGGTACACAACTAAATATCAAGAGATTCTTAAAGTTGCATTACTCTTAAGCCATCTTGTGTTACTGCCAGAAAATTTTCAGTTCTAAATCACAGTAATTCAAATCACATTCCTATATTCCTGTTTTTACTATACTGAAACCCTCACAAGATTTTAATTACATGGAGCAGCTAAAAGGCTCAATGAAGACAAAATAGAATTAAGAAATGAATATCCAAAAATATGCAAACTAGAATATGCTAATACACTTCAAAACGATGCAGGAAACGGATTAGAAAGACAGAAAAATTCAACTTCAAGCCATGTTTAAATCAGAGGCTAAAAGTGCTGTTGAAGTCGGTATTGGTTTCTTTGCTTGTAGGCAGGATTTGAGAATATTTTGAAAAGATTTATTATATTTAATAATTAACACTCTTGAGGCTATTATATTTAAGTGCAATTGTGCCAATATACTTTACATTGGAACAGAAACACCCAAAGCTAAATAAAAGCTCCTTTAGCTCAGCAGGCTAGCTGCATATCCACTGGCTCACCCAGGAGGGGCAGAGAGCAGAACAATATTGTGGCATTGTACTCCAGCAGAAGATGGCTTGCAGCGAGTTCTGGCAGAAATATACAATCTAAAAGTGATCTATCTCTTTTTTCCAATGACTTTACTAAAGCCAGGTGAAAAGTATTTGCATTCATTTCATCAAATATTTATCATGAAAAATAAAATACGTTATGTACTATGCATTAAAATTAATTGACTGATAACTGGTGCCTTGTATGAGAATGTGACCAACCATTTTTGCTTTACTGTTTTTTCAATCCATAAGTTATCTGACTTTCAGTTTCAAACAGGATCAGGATGTTACAATGCTCCAGCAACTAGCCAAGAAAGACAAAAGGGGTGAGATCCCACCCCTAAGTGGTAAAAAAGCAGGAATGACCAAAACCTAAGCTCAGTATTAAAATTTTCTGATATGAATATCACCTGAAGGCACCAGTTGTAAACTTATACCATTCTATAAACAAGCACTTGATACCCTAAAAGCCTGAAATCAAATGTTAATGCCCTCAGCCATCCTTTAATGTTACAAAAGCTCTTTGCCTTCCTTCCTGTAAAACATCAATAGCATACTTTCCTGTTCTAACCACCCTATGAGACATCATTCATTCCTAGGCAACTGTTTTATCATTGTGTGAAAGATGCTGTGTAGAGACTGTGAATCAAGCTTGAGAAAGCAGGAATTCATCCTCACAGCACCCAAGAAGGTGTTGTCCGCTAATAATTACAAACACTACTGCAGTAAAAACACATTTAAATAATGTCAGTATGTGCCAGAAACTTCAATAGGTGTATTTTGTATATGAGCAGCACATTTCTAGAGGCACTGACATAAACAAAAGAAAAAGGCCAATTGAGAAAACTAAAAAAATAAGAATAAACAAAGCTCTTCATCGATATATTCCAAAAAAGGGTGTCAAAACCTAATCCTAGCACTATTGACTTACAAGGCCCAAATCAAACTTGGGAAGGATGCCATTGCATCACAAGACACACACTTGCAAACACTTTAAATGGACCAAATCAGGTGTGATTGCTTAACGCCACTTGTAGCTTTTCTGAATTACGTGAGGAAATCTGAGTAACTGAAGAATGGTATATTAGTTTAACTAAAACAAGGAAATAGTTGCAACTTGGGGTACTCATGTTTTTTTTAAATCTCTTACAGTTACATTCAGAGGGCATTTACATGGTTCCTTTCTTTAATATTTTGACTCTGATTCATAAATTCTATACCATAGTTTGAACACTCATAAATACATATATACTTACACATACATTTTAAAAATAAACATATCTAGAAGTTGTTCCATAAATTGATAACAGATGAATAGATATTTTCAAGCTGTTACAATATTTTACCAATGCAAATGTTAATGTTTTTTTTTACAACTCAACAAAGAAAATGTTACACAGAGCACTGCATTTTCTTTACAATGTAAACTGGCTGGCTAACTGAAACATAGAAAACATGGTGCCACAGAAAGTACACAGTAAGTCTCTGCTTTGATGAAATCTGATGTGTTGCCTTTTGAGCATGCTAAACTACCATGTCTTTTATTTGTGTGATGCACTGTGAAATAAAAACAGAATTTCAAATTTTGAAGTCAAAAAATGTAAATTGTAAAAAGTACTTGATACAAAGGGCTAATTCCTATGAGTCAAGACAAACTGACATGGAAAATATTCTTGATCTGTTAAAATTGCATGAAATTTGGTTGGTAATACAAAAGCTTTAGGTACTTGAAATGTCAATTGGAACTTTTATAATGGCTTATGTGAGTCAGATTACCAGTAAAAACTGACTGTGTAGTTAAAGTTCCATTTTCTCTGTCTCTGTTTGTCTGTCACTATGCCCAATAATAGATATAAAAAACGTCCTTTTCTGTTATGTAAGCAAAAAACTGAACTTTAAAATTGCTTATACAGTTTTCTTGCACTACAGTAGCTGTAGAGTATTTATCTATTTTATATTATTAAAATATCTATTTTTATTTTTTAATAGCTATTAAAATTAGCACAAGAATCAGTTTTTTTCTATTTCTTGTATTGGTAGTATTCCAGTTATATTCAGACATGGCATTATAACATTGACATAATTTGTCATAGTATTAGTTATGCACATTTTCAAAACTATCTTCTGACGATAAGGAAAAAATTACACATAGACCCAGTGAAGCCCAGCTTCACCCTCCATTACTTTCCAGCAGCCATCATACCCTCACTAATATCTATTCATATTTGTATAATTGTATGATTTATTATTATTTTATTATTATAATATATATATATTTTTTTTTTTGGCACATGCTGTTGGCTGTCTGCCTGGGGGGTTGCAAACCGGGATCCCAAGTTGTTTTGTTGTGTAGTGGGGGCAGCAATGCACTGTACCAGTGCATGCTCCCCAACTTGACATGACTTGCTGTTGGGTACCCTCTCTTTCTCTTGGGTGGGGTTTGAATTTTGTTTTGTTAAGTTCAATTTGACAGTATGTGTTGTTATTTTCTTCATTGTATAAGTTTGACATGATTGTATCAAATGTTAATTTTTCAAATAAAAAAAATAATAATTTGTTGATATTTGTGAAAAATGATAGTGAGTGGGTCATTTTTAAGGCACTCTACCTTTTTTCCACTAAGCACAGGCAAGTTTGGCTTCTAGTTGAACACCTCCAGTGCAACAGCGTCACTCGCCAATAGTGTGGGCAGTTGAGTGAATTAGCAGAACCCTAATTTGGCACAAGCTCTGAAGTGGAAGAAGGATGGTACACCAAAACTGTACCAGGATGTGGTCAACAAGCATGCTATACATCACAGGTCCAGGTGCAAGTAAGGGGGAATGAAATACATGAAATACACATGCCCAAAACAAGCCATAACTAAACAGCAGTAACACAGCTCAGAGGTGAGAAGAGATGGACACTGTACACCGTGCCAGTCAACCTATTAAGTGACACAGGTGAGTCATAAGCACGTTTATAACACCAAAGAGGACTGGGCCACAGCAAAGTTCATTTATTATACCCTGAACTGCACACATGGTTCAAGTAGTTAAGTCAGTATTATTTCTAATTAGTAAGATTTCTTTTTTTCATTAAGAATTCTTTATACTCTACTTGCTGATTCATATGTTTCAAATGGCACAGTGCTAATGTAAGTCATGTAGTTTACTTGTTTAACTCCTAAAATCAGGTTCACTCTTGGTAATTTCTCAAAATACTGAAAGGAGATTTGGGTGTCATCCTTGTACTTTCAAATTTGTATATATCTGAACAGTTTAGAAAATAACACAAAAGTAATGTGATTATTCTTTTCATTACAATTTGACAGAAGCAATTAGTGATTAGTAGAAAACTACTATTAATTTCTTTGAATATTTGCTGAAAATCCATCAACAACTAAATGCAATATACGTAAAAATTTACAAACTATTCAACCTACCAAAATGAAACAAAAAATATGCCAAAGCAGACAGAAGTTAGGAAAGATTAAAAGAAGAGGAAAAGAGTGTGATTACAAGAAAACCAGGGTCAAGGTACAGTCCCATCTTGCAGAACTCAAAGTATGTGTAATACACTTTAATTTATGTATAAGCTGTACCAGTGTGCACTGACAGTCTTTTTGGAGAGGGAGTTAGCTTGAAGCTTTCTTTACTCATAATGTGAACCCACACCTGTGAACAGTACCTGGTCAGAGCTATAAATACAAAAAGCTGATGTTAGTGGACTGTTACTATTTTTTTTCAAAACGTTTTCTAGTTGTGTGAGCAATAAGGCCAAATATTTTAACATCAGTGTTTAGCAAAGTGAGCAGTCTGTTGGTCAAAGACCAACAAAAGCAGACCTTCAATGGCTAGTCCAGAAGAAACTCACCCCACTCACTCCAGACCAGTTTCTACTAAACAACTACTTGTAGGCTTTGGTCTTCCTTGGCCGAAATGGGGAAAACTGGCTTAACAATTCAAAATACTGCATAAAGAAATGTCCAAAAAATATCTAAATGTCTTTAAAGATAGGGGATTACTGCAAACTCCTGGCTTGTAGAAGGAAAAATATTTTATATATAAAGTAAATAAAGATGTATTAATAAAAATAGAAAATAAAGCAAAAAATTGCTTAGAAAAGGCAATCCATAGCAAACAAGTGCCAAAATGTGATTCAGTAGCAATAATCCCAAAACACAAGCAAAAATTCAGAAACCAGAAGGAAAATAACAAGAAATGCAGTACTCACACAAAACTACAATACAACTGAAATTAACCACTGGCTGGATCTCTCACTCTGGCCTCCAGGTGACTCCATCTGCAGGAGATCCACTCACAAATCACACAGAATGGAGTCGTATTTGCAAAGACAGTGCAAAATTACAGAATCACAAAAAATAACCAACCAAATAATGATACATGATGAATAATAATTCATATTTTATAAAAATAGAAAAACAGACAATAAATGCAAGTAAGGCATATTCCATTACCACTGCAAACCTATTCTGACACATTCCCTGTATAGCAAGTTAAGATACAGGGAAGTAAGGAAGGTTTACTTGCACTGGGATGGAACTCACAACAACAGGAAAACAAAGTTATCAGTGGAAAATAATTCATTAAAGTTGAAGAACAAATCAAAAATAACTCCTCTAAGATTGAAAATTACTGATGCTTATTTTGAGGGTATAAATAGAGGCAAAAATTTGCTTTTGGGTAACAAATATTAAGACTTAGACTCGGAGCGGCTGAGTATCCCACAAATCTTGAACAAAGCCAGTGCATGTGAAATTATGCGTTCTGTTTCTGATTTAGATCCATTTTACCTACTGTTAAAGTCCAAACCTAAGATGTTTAAACAAATCTGGAAGTGCAAGTTTTAAATAAAAATGAATGGGTTTTTTTGTTTATATCTCTGAAGATGTGTAACATGTGATACATTTAAAATTAATAGCATCTTTAATTGCTTTTTCTTGAAAATATATGGAGATTACTGCAACTAAGCCCTAGTTAACAAATCGTTTTGATGATTTTAGATTTGTGATATACTGATTTTAAAACTGCTCAATTAATTGTAGAAATGATTCTTTTTTTCTAGTAATATAATATTCACCATGCAATTTGTACAAGTGTTAGCATTGTGATGGAACCCAGTCACCTGGTACAATGACACAGCCAAGCTAAGCACTGTGCCCTCTAGTTATCATTTGAAATCTCCTTGCATATATGTGGCTATTACTCTACTTACTCCAGATACTCAAAGTTTCTTCCAAAAACCCAAAGACATACAAGTTGATTACTGGCTGAGTGTAGGTTTGGTTCATAATATACTGGCACCTCATACTGAATTATTTTTAAATTTACATTTATTTGCTCAACATATGCTTTTTATCTAAAGTGGCTAACAACAGAGGTCAAAATAAGCAAGTAAACATCAGTCTGGATGATTGCAAACAAGTGTTACAGGACAAGGGTCTAAAATTGATCACTACAAGTGATTAACTCTGAACAAAATGTAAGGTAGTTACAATTCATTAGTTACAAAAACATAACTGCTTATCTCAGATAGAAATTCACCAAACAATAGAGTCTTCAATTGCTTCTTAAACACATTAAGGGAATCAGAATTTCAAATGGAGATGGTCAGCCCATACCATCAGTTACAATATGGATTGAGATTTAATGGCACCAGATGCAGTTCAGCTGCAGACCTGAGTGGTCAAAAAGGAGCACAGGAAATTCCATCAGATACAGCCAGGATATGCTCTGGCTCACCTTATCTTCTAACTGGACTAAACAAGTTCAAGAAAGGTTATTTTTGAAATACAAAATGAGGCTCATAGCAGAACATATGCAGGTAACAATTTCTCCTATAAATACATAGCATAACTGACAAATCCTTGAAAGGTTTCTTCTCTCTGGAGCCAACCATTGTAGATAATGGAAAAAGTTAATACCAGCATATTCATCATTATATAAAATGTGCTTTGAAAGTAGATGCAGCTTAATTTCACAGGCAGTAATACTTCAGCTGCTAATAGTTGCCTTAATGGCACTATTGATCTGAGTAACAAATAGTTCAATATATATAACATAATTGGAAAGCAATGTTACAACTGATAAGGCAAGGAACATGGATGTAAGAGCTAATCCTAAAAAGTTAATGTTTAATGTTAAATTCATATGTTGCCACCTTTTGCCTTTACGCCTGGTGCAGCTGACCCTAACTAACAGTGTCAGTATAAGAGCAGCTCACTACTCAAAATGGTAAATATGTGAGGGTGCCAGTATTGAACTGCTGTACCATGGAAGCTGTCATATTATGCTTGTTCCTTTTGTGAAAGTGTTTTTTTGATATTTGGACTTCAGGCATTATATACAGTTCATGTCTACATTTTGTCATTTATTACTAAAACATGAAAAATGTTTCTGTTTTAACAATGTGTTTATATAGATTGTTGTAGACTCGGAAAAAACATGAAATGCATGTTTTCCAAATAACGATATATTATTTTCGATATACAACTCTAGGTACCTCACTCCCAGATAATCAAGGCTTGAGCTGGGAGAACTTTTTGCCCTTTCAGTGGTGGGGGGGGGGATGGGATAGCAGGCTGCTTGCTGCTTGTGTTGATCAAAACATTTACAAGACAAAAGATCCTGACGGAGAGGTGCAAAGGGATTTAAGGTGGGCCGGAATTACAAGTTTTTTCATAGGCTTTGGTAATTCTACTGTTAAGAGGACAGACTATCTCATATCTGTCCCACAAAAGAGCTAATCAGTGAAATTACCAGAATAGATCAAGAACATGGCAGCTGTCTGAATGAGGCACTTCATAGGAAAAAACAGACTCTGCATTCAGAACTCAACCTCTTGACAACAAAAAGAAACATATCAACTCATTTTTAAATCACAACATCAATACTATGAAAGCGGGAAGAAAGCTAACAGGATTTTAGTTCAACAAATCCACAAGCAGGAAGTTTGCAATGCAATCCCAGGACCTACCAACACAGATGGAGACAAAATCATTGACATAAAAATATAATGTACACATTTGGAGATTACTATAAGTCCTTTTTTTCTATTCAGATTAAAGAACACAAACACAATCTAAGGTGTTTTTTGAATGCGTTACAGATACCACATCTAGATAATCTCAGTGCTGAAGAACTGGACACACCTCTGGCACTATCAGAATTACTAGATGCTATGAACTCACTTGAAGTGGGAAAGCAGCAGGCCCTGATGGTTACCCTGCCAAGTTTTATAAAAAATTCTCAATTAAGTTAGCTCCCTTTTTATTAGCAAAATTTAAAGAAGCTAGAGAGAATAAAATTCTACCTCAAACTTTTCACCAAGCATTAATCACTGTGTTTCCTAAGCAAAATAAGGACTTATTACAATGTGCATAATGCAGACCAAAGTCACTTTTAAATAACGATGTTAAGATACTCTCCAAAACTTGCCAGTAGGATTGAGAAAGTTCTTTCTTCGATAATACCACAAGACCAAACTGGATTTATTAAAGGCAGACAATTAGCTTCCAATCTTCATCGCCTGTTTAATGTAATTATATTCACCCACAAATTCCCCAGAAATATTATTATTGTTGGATGCAGAAAAAGCATTTAATATGGTTGAATGGAACTACCTTTTTACCACATTGGAAAAATTTGGGTTTGGCCCAAACATATGTGCATAGATTCACCTGCTGTATACCAGTCCAGAAGCTTCAGTTTGTATTAACAATATTATTTCAGACTACTTCAAACTGCTTTTTGCAATCGCCATAAAGCCACTGGCAGTTCATTGTCGAAATGCTTATGAGATAAAGAGGATTATTAGAGAAGGACTTGAACAGAAAATTTCTCTATAAGCAGATGATACAGTACTATATACAGTATATTCAATCCACAAAGTTTCTATGCCTGCATCCTAACAGCACTAACAGAATTTCAAAAGATCTCTGGTCTCCGAATTAATTTGAATAAAAGTCTGCTATTTCTAGTGAACTCTCCAGCACACAATATTAGATTGAACACCTTCCCTTTTATAACCGCAGATCAGTTTAAATACCTAGGGGTAAACAATACAAGTAAATATAAAGCTCTTTATCAATAAAATTTTGCTGTCTGCATAGACAAAATTAGGCAAGACTTGCATAGATGGTCTACCCTTCATCTCACTTTAGCTGGAAGAATTAACATTATCAAGATGAATATCCTTCCTAAGCTTCTTTTTCTATTTCAAAGTATTCCAATATACATCATCAAAACTTTTTTTAAGACGTTAGATTCAATCATCACCTCATTTATTTGGCATTCAAAACATCCACATATCCAAAAAGCGACCCTACAAAGACCTAAAGAAGAAGGTGGCTTGGCTTTACGTAACTTTCAGTTTTATTACTGGGTGGCAAATATACAAGCTATAAAAACCTGCACATTGACAAAAATGGATAAACATACACAGGCTTGGTCCACAATAGAAATAAAATCCTGTAGCACGTCTGTATATTGCTTGCTTTGTACCCTAGTGTGCAATGCTCTACACAGTGTCTGATAGTCCACACACATACCTAGATTCAAAAAATCTCTCTGAGAACTTCTTTTCTTTCCTTAAATGGTGTCCTGTGACCATAATCATATATTCCTAAATATGATAGCTTGGTTAGGGTCTACTGAGCCATCTTTGGTAGATACTTGGGAAGAAATCTGTGACAGCACAGAAACAAAAAGTAACCCCCTAAGGGTTTTTTTGCATCCAACTCAAGCAGCACCCACAGCTCTGCTGCATTTGTAACAACATATGTATATGCCATGCTCATGGCCACAGTTTGAGATAATTCTAAATATTAAAATGTTTTATTTTTAAAGATAAAGTAAAAAGAAGACACAGTGATTGAAACAAACAGAAAAAGACAATACAAATGCAGTCTTATAGTATACATTCCTTCAGACATGGACAGCTCAGTTTCAGTTTATCTTGCAAATGGTTCTCTGCAAATCTTTATTAATCTGCATACTAAATAAATGAAAAAATTCAAGATTATTTACAAAATTAATGTCAAACTTTGGAAAAAAAATTATTTTATAATTTACATTGTCATTTTTAGTTATAAAATAGTTTTATTTAGAAATTAAATTGCAAGACCTTTATAAAAAGGTAAATAATATAGGGTGTTTTTATCTCGATTTTGAGCCCTATACTTGAAAAATGCCCTTTAAAATAATAAAAAAAATTATAAAGTTTTTAACACCGTACCAGTGGAAGCATGCAATCTATGTTACATTTTCACTTTTTTAGTCCCTGTGGATTCTGACATTCAAAGCCATTTACCATTCAGACAGTTCACAAAGTGACTTTTAAGAATGTCATGAAGGGTCACCCTCTGCCCCAAGACTGACTTTTTCATTAAAGATATCGCAACTGTCAGGTAATCTTAAAACAATCATGTGAATTTTTACCATTATAGTAAAAACTAAAGAACTTAACTTCTATAATTAGATATAAATTATATTATGTGGAAGAAGCTTTCCATCACATTCTGAGCAACTTCAAGTCTAAATATGCTTAGATACTTTATGAAGACTCATTTATTGACACATTTCTTAGAACTTTTAGTCACTATGCACTATGTTAGATGTCAAAATATTTTTCTCAGCCCAGTAATCCCTTGACTGAATGTATGTTTTGTGGCTGTGTAACTAGTCAGTCATCATATCTTGGCAGAGATTGCAGTTAAAAGCTTTTTGTATATTTTCAATGAAGTGTGAGCTTTGCAATACCTTCCTAAGCATTAAGATGTATTGTATATGCAGTGTTTTTGATTTTTGCAAGTCACACTGCATAGAGTTAACATATTATTGTTAAGAGGAAATGTACATTAAGTCCTCGATGGCGAGCGCCTGGTGGCCGGGCCTGCACCCATGGGGCTCGGCTGGGCACAGCCCGAAGAGGTAACGTGGGTCCTCCTTCCCATGGGCTCACCACCTATGGGAGGGGCCAAGGAGGTTGGGTGCAGTGTGAGTTGGGTGGTGGCCGAAGGCGGGGACCTTGGCGGTCTGATCCTCGGCTACAGAAATTGGCTCTTGGGACGTGGAATGTCACCTCTCTGAAGGGGAAGGAGCCTGAGCTAGTGCATGAGGTTGAGAGGTTCGAGATAAGGGCTGTTCGGTCCCTGTACAACCGGTGTCAGAGCTTGGTCCACATTGCCGGCAGTAAGTTGAGCCTGTTTCCAGTGAGAGATGGACTCCGCCAGGGCTGCCCTTTGTCACCGATTCTGTTCATAACTTTTATGGACAGAATTTCTAGGCGCAGCCAGGGTGTTGAAGGAGTTCGGTTTGGTGGACTCAGGATTGGGTCACTGCTTTTTGCAGATGATGTTGTTCTGTTTGCTTCATCAGGCCGTGATCTTCAGCTCTCTCTGGAGCGGTTCGCAGCTGAGTGTAAAGCGGCTGGGATGAGAATCAGCACCTCCAAATCCAAGACCATGGTCCTCAGCCGGAAAAGGGTGGAGTGCCCTCTCAGGGTTGGGGGTGGGATCCTGCCTCAAGTGGAGGAGTTCAAGTATCTCGGGGTCTTGCTCACGAGTGAGGGAAGAATGGACCGTGAGATTGACAGACGGATCGGTGCAGCATCCGCAGTGATGCGGGCTCTGCATCGGCCTGTCGTTGTGAAAAAAGAGCTGAGCCATAAGGCAAAGCTCTCAATTTACCAGTCGATCTACGTTCCTACCCTCACCTATGGTCATGAGCTATGGGTAGTGACCGAAAGAACGAGATCACGAATATAAGTGGCTGAAATGAGTTTCCTCCGCAGGGTGTCTGGGCTTTCCCTTAAAGATAAGGTGAGAAGCTCAGTCATCCGGGAGGGGCTCAGAGTAGAGCTGCTGCTCCTCCGCATCGAGAGGAGTCAGATGAGGTGGCTCGGGCATTTGATCAGGATGCCTCCTGGACACCTCCCTGGTGAGGTGTTCCAGGCACGTCCAACCGGGAGGAGGCCCCGGGGAAGACCCAGGATACGCTGGAGGGACTATGTCTCCCGGCTGGCCTGGGAATGCCTTGGGATTCTCCTGGAAGAGCTGGAAGAAGTGGCCGGGGAGAGGGAAGTCTGGGCCTCTCTGCTTAAGCTGCTACCCCCGCGACCCGATCCCGGATAAGCGGAAGAGGATGGATGGATGGATGGATGGATGGATGGACACTAAGTCCTCAATGATGAACATCAGTATAAAAACCTTAGCACTACAGGATGGCCCACGGAAAAGTAGGCCGCCTCCAAAAACAGTGCCACACTCTTTGGAGGAGGCCGTAGCCACATCATGACCAGAAAATTGCCATTTGGTATGTGGTGTCAGGAACACGAATAGTGGGCCCAAATTTCTTCGAATCAACTGTGAATACCTGGACATCATTGAACAATTTTACGACCAACTAACACCAGAAGAAAAAATGTACTGCTTTTTCCAATAAGATGGGGCAACATACCACACCTCACGCGACTCACTGGCACGAGTTCATGAACTCTTTAGAGAGGAGCGACCTGTGAGCAAGGGGTTATGGCCACTATGGTTCCCGGACTTGTCCACATGTGATTTTTATCTGTGGGGAAATTTAAAGCAGAAAGTGTACACCAACAATCCACATGCCCTAGATGAACTCAAGGAAAACATCAGAGACACTATCCGCAACATCACTGTTGAAGAGCTACAAGCAGTATCAGCCAACATGCTCCGAGGTGCCCAAAGGTGCATAGACATGAATGGGGACCACTTTCAGCATCTGTTGTAACTTGTGGGTAAGTGAATAAAAACAATCCACTTGCTTGTTCATTTTGTCATACTATCGCCAGAGGAGCTCTACTTTTCTGTGGCCCACCCTTTATAATACTATAACTGAAAAAAATTCATATGACTAGACTGTACTTGACCACATTAAATACCAGTTGTGATCATATCACTCAGAGTTGGTCAGAAACAGACTGTGACCACATTTAGCACAAGTGTAAATGGAAATCTGTTTTCCATTCACATACAACAATGAAATAAGCAGAAAAAGCAAATGGATCACATAGAGCAGTGGCAACAGACTGCTAAGCTGCATTAGGGCAGCCACTACTGACACCCGTGCTTACAAAAAAAAGTGAACAGAGTGGTTGCTGTGGCATGCATGACAAGGCATCACTACCATATCTTTGCAATCTAGATAAAACATTCAAGCTCACTATTGCAGTATGGTGTATCACCGTCCTTTTACTTATTTATCTTGGGTCATTATGTCCAACCAGTTATCAATCTAATTAAATATCAGTAGCTGAAGTGCACTGTGCTGTGCTGATAAAAGTTAACAGCCAATAAACCTTAAACTGTATAAAATAAGAGTATAATCTCTCCCACAAAAGAACTGTGGTACAGCTTCCTGTTTATCTTCCTTAAGGTCTTCTAAAATACAGTATATAGATAGTATGGTATAACTGGGTATCCGCTGCACAGTCACAGAAATTATGATGAGGGCAGTGAGTTAACTGTGCATGCCCATGAAGTCACCTCTGCTAATCCCCATTGACTCTCTGCATCTTGTTAGGCCCACAGATAGAAAAGGGAGCCTGAGTAGGAGATCAGAAACAAAAGAATATTGGTGGTAGAAACACAGAAATGAAATGAAAGCAATGGAGGGTGACTGAAGAACCAGTCGAGAATAAATTTCAAGGATAAGGCCAAGAAGTGGTCATGAAAAGCCTTGTGAAGGAGTTGAGTGTGAGGCGCTCCAGGGGTGGACCGGATTACTCCAGCTAAGGCATCAGGACGTGGGAGTTGTGCTGTGTGCAACCCGGCAGACGGCGACAGAAGCATTTGAGAGGAGAGTCGTTTGTGGGCTGCTGTTGCTGGGATCTTGCCTCCACTGACTTTGCTCTGGAGTTGGGTGAGTGGAGGGAAACAGTGAGAGAGAGAGAATGCTGAAAGTACCTGATGACTGTATGGTTTTGTTCTGTTTTTATTCATTGGATTATTTATTGTATTTTAACTTACAGAGAGACACTGGCTTTAGAGATTAATTATTTATTGATGGAGCAAAGCATTTGAAACACCGTTGTTTGGTGTTAATAAAAACAGTTAAGTACTTCACACCTAACCTTGCTGACTGTATGTGTGTGTGTCTCCTCATTTGTCCGGCTCATCCTTGATTTTGCTATTAGTGGTTTCGGGTTCAAGCTGCAAGGATCGTGGAGCCAAGAATGACTGTCACATTTTATGGCAGCAGTGGCATGTGCCTTTGGTGGTTAGGAACAAAGATTAAAAGGACAAAAAGAGGGTTAGATGCCTGACTATATTATAAACCTACATACACAAGCCTGAAGACGGGACTAATTTGAATACTGAACTTTTAATGGACTATTTAATTATTATATGTTATTTAAAAAATTCTTATTCTTTTAATGTCTTGTTTTAACAAGGGGACTTGGGGTTGTTTTTAGTGTGAGTTTTATCAGTTGCTTTTAGTGTAGTACAGTGAGGCCAAGTCACAAACCTTGGCCACCAGTTGCAGTCGGTCAGGTGGAGTGTGGAGCATTCTTGTGCAACTGGTGGCTTATGGAAGGAGATGTGTGATGAGGGAAGATTGTGGCACTGGAATAATTAAAAGTCCCAGTGTGTACAGACTCCAGGCGGGTGCAGGTGCATGTGGGAATGTGCATATGCCACTCCGGGTGGATTGGGGTGATTGACTGATCGCCCATTCACATGCAAGTGCAAGTAGATCGGTCAACTGCCTCATTCACACCTTATGGCAGGTGATTGTTGTCTGTAATTTAAAAGGGGGCCTGCATGGTAAAATCGAAAAAGAAGAGACAAAAGAGAGCACTGTGATTGAGAGCCCAGTATCGGGTGCTTGAGTCAGTGTGAGGGAGAAGAGGAAGAGCAGTCAGTAGCCCTGCAGGGAAGAAAGCAATCAGTGCTTCAGGAGTGGATCATCCCCTGCTGAATTTATAGATCAGTGGGGTCAGATGGTAGTCACACCCTTCTAGAGATCCCAAAGACGGTAGGAGAGTGTAGTGGAAGGTGGAGTGTTTTGGCAGATACTGACGGAGGCAGTTGACGTTGGACTCGGAAGTGTGGACAGCAGCTGCAGATGTTTCAGCTGGTTGCAAAACCATTGTGGTAACCTGAAGAGACAAAGGGTTCATTTGGAAAAATGAGAAAGAGCAGAAAGTTCCCAATGACTGTATGGTTTTATTCTGAGTTTATTTGTTGGATTATTTGATGGATTTTTACTCACGGACAGACATTGGTTTTAAGGGATTGATGAAGCACTGCACTTGGGAGACAATTGTTTGGTTTTAATAAAGCACTTAAGCACTTTACACCTACCGTTGCTGACTGTCTGTGGCCTCTCAGCTCATCCTCAGTTTTGTTATCAACAGTCCTAGGTTCAATCTGCCAAAGACCATGGAATCAACCTGGACCATCACAGATAGTGAGAAGAACTGCATTCATTTTGCTAATATCACATTTTATCATGTTATTGGGGCCACACAATTGCGCACCACTTCAAAGGTTTTTGGTGTATCTTCAACTACACACAACAGTCTCTAGGGTATGAATGTTTCACTTGTAACTAGTTATCTGCTGGTCTCACTAGTGTTATTAACAGTATTGTACTACATGTTTAGTTCAGTAGTTGAAATGTTAACTGGTAAATGTATTCATGCTTTCAATTTAATGTGAGATTTTATCTCTCACAGTAGTCTGCATGATTCCTATCAGCTGTGATTTATTAATGCAAATCAATTCCCAGTTGAAACTGTTTGAGTGATAGTAAGGTTTTAATTTGCATGTCTTGTGGTACAGTGGTTTATGGCCAATGGCCAAGGACCCAAGGACCTAGATTAAATTTCCATGCCTGAATGTAGTAAGTGAGGTGCACACAAACACACACACACACACACATTCAATATTACTTGGTTAAGTAGGGGCACCAAAGTCTGCAACAGAAATTTAAAAAGATTTTTGCAAAAGTGCATTAAAGGTTTCAGATGCCACAGGCTAGACTACAGTACTATAATCAACATAACAAAACTGCATCAAAAAATCATAAAAAATACAGACAACAGTCCCATGGCAAAAGCTGTTCAAAAACACTTAGTGGACCTTTTGCACATACTGTGAACCAAAAAATAAAAACATCCCCAGATTTGTGCCAGTAGAGCAAAATACTAGATTGTCTACCCAAGGTGATAGGTTTGTGGCTCAAGGAAATGCTTCTTTGGCAGTTGTAGAGATCTTGCAAGTTTTGTAATGATCTTCATATTGGTCAGTATTGCAGAAGGCTTATGGAAAACTAAAAATAATTTAATAAATAAATTACTAGTAAAAGGAAAATCTGTACGTATCTATGACAGAGCAGTGTGGCCTTGTGTGTATAGGTGGCAGGTATGCTGCACAGATGAGAAGAGAATAGCAGCAAGGAGAATTTCTGGAGTGGAGTTGAGTGGACCTCCTTCTAAGGAATACTCAGGCTAAGGAAATGAAAACAATTTATTCTCAAACTGAGAAGTCTGTATGCGGTCCTAATCTAGATGAAAGAAATGTCAAAAGCATTGACAAAGTTGGTACAATGTAACTGTTTCAGTTCAATGCTGAGTCACATACTCATGGATACAACTGGAAAATGAAGACAATGTGCATTCAAGAAGAAAGTAAAAAAGCCTTTCTTCATACAAAGGGCCTTGAAAATCTGAAATAACCTACCAAATCATAAAGCTGAAATGGAAACCATGACAACATTTACAAATATCAGGATAGCCTAGTAAAAAATAATGAGATAGACTTGATGAACGAACTGTTCTTCTCTCATTTGTAAAACAACCTATATTGCCCAAAGAATGTGCTTTGCAAAATAGCGAAATGTAAAAAAAGTTAAGAAAATGTGATAGAAAAGTGCAAATGCTGTAGTTTGGTGAAAAAACTAACCAGTTTATAAGACATCATGGCTAGAAAATTAAATTAAGTATGAATTATAAACTAAATCTTTTTGACATAATTCTGGACTTTTAAATATTATTTTCATATATTATTTGTCTTTGCCTCTGTTATAGTTCTCTTTACATAAGTGAACTTTGCCAACTTTGAATAATTAAACAGCAGACATTTTTAATCCATGAAGAAATTCACTTACTCACAGCTCATTTCTGCATGAAAGGCATAGTTTTCTCTGGCTGCTCTTTTTTTTAATTACAGAAGATTTTGTCAATGAGTACCAAACTGTAGTCCAAAGTTAGATGTTTTTAAAGTATTCTATATTTAACTGCTACCTGTATTTCACAAGGAGAGTTCATTTGTGATGTTGTTGATGTAAAAGAGAATCACTCCACATGATAATTATAATCACATACAGAAATAGGGTTATTTTAGCTGCATACATCTGATGTGTTTCGGGATAGTGTGCTGTATAAAATCAAACCTGTTGGTTTTTATGGCTTAAATGTGTGCTAAGTAAATGAAAAAAAATTGCTGTACTCCACTTAAGCCAGCACTGCAAGTCACTCTACTGTAATGTCCAGGGAGTGGCTGGCTGGGTAAAGAAGGCTTTGACCTCATCTTCCTCTAAAGATCATTAGTTTTGTGATTTTAATCTATTTTGTTCAGGACTAATATTTTATCTTCTATAAAGGTTTGCCATTGTGCATTTACATTTACATTTACATGATTTTTATGAGATGAATATACACACTTGGCTTATAAGAAAATATGTATTTGTAATTTCCTATTACGCACTGTAGCCTTTCCTTGGCTGAATGTTCCTACCTGTTATTACAGTAACATTTCTTATTTCTGACCTATACTGCCAAACCTGTCATCTTAACATAAAAATGTTAAACAAAACTTTGAGCAATAACCCACATATATTTTGATGGGGAAAAGAAAATCTCTGTTGAGTGCTGCTTAGTGCCTTGTCATGGTTTAAATGTTTATAGTAAAAATAAAGCATAAAAATAAAAAATAAAATAAATAAATAACAATACATAATTTATAAAATGCTGGAATTGATACAGGTGGATTCAACTTAGTTACCACAGTTTATATGTAGAAGAAGGGTTCCAAAAGCACAAGGTAATGAACAGGATGACATGTTACATCAGGGTGTTCTTCAGTGAGCCAGGCACAAAAATGCCATAGGTGGAGTGGGGGCTCTGTGGCTAAGGATCAGCCCTTGAGCAAGACCCTTAACCTGAAAATTACTCCAGGGGTACTGTGCAATGGCTGACCCTGTGCTTTGACCCTCGAAGAAGACGTGAACACACAATTTCCCCTTGGGGACTAAGAAAATATACCAAGTTATAACAAAATCAAAACTTTGAACACCAAGTACTGTACTACAATTTAAAGTCAAGAATAGTAAAAGCATCTGAAACACACTGCAAGAAAATGTTTAACTAATATTTTTATGTTGCATTTAAAAACAAATGCTTCCAAAACTGAATTTATTGAAAAGCTGTTTATTGAAAAGCTGTTTTCGTATTCAGGCCATAAAACTGTGAAATATTCCATTGCTTGAAGTAAATTCACTAAGTCTCATAGCTGCAGATAATTCACAGAAACCATTTAGATAATTAGCTGTATGCAACAAATTATAAAATAATCATTCCAAAGTATAGTTGCATGAAATGACTTTGCACATCTACATAAAAATAAAATTACACAAATTTAAAATACTCAAAAAAGTGGTAGAGTTAAGTAAAATAGTTGGATTTGAATACACAATGGGAGGATAGAAATTTGAAAAAAACAACTTGGAAGATGACCCAGGAGTTGCAGTTGCAATCTATATGATGTTTTAAATACAATTAAATTAATTAGTATGACGGATCCCAGTTATTACTTTAAATTCAGTTCTTAATAGATAGAAACATCACACAGAGAAACACAGACATGTAGAATAAATGATGAAGTCATGTGGTAGAGAATGGTACTTACTGTAACTCAAATAAATGCTGTTCTAGAAAAATTGGCCAAATAAGATTGTGACGCTTTTAGACATAAATGGCTGTTTGTCCTCAGAATTGTTTTGGTATCAGTAAATTAAGCAATCAAAGGTTAGCAAATGCTGCTTGGGTTAGGCAAACATATTAGCAAGTGGATTGATTAGTAGCTAAATAAAGTAAGACTAAGTATATCTTACAAGTTGGTGTCGGGTATGGCAGTTAGCCCTGCTGTCTCATTGTTCCAGACTCATGGATTTGAGTTCAGTTACATGCAATTAGGTGCAATCTGTCCATTTTCCCCTATCTCAGTAGGCCCTTCTCTGGGTACTCCAGATTTTCACTGTATTCAAAAAATGTGCCTATTAGATTAACTGGAAATTCAATGTAAATGTATGCTTAAATTCTCTTGGCTATGTATTGGAGCCTTGCCCAGTGCTAATTTGCTCCCATTGCTGCAGGGACAGACTCCATCTCCACTAATCCATGAACTACGCTAACTAGGCTTGTCAATAAATGGCTAGTCTGAGCTATTTTACAATAATAAAGCAAGAATTAACATTACTATATCTTAACACCAACAGAACTGCATTTTATTGCAGGTTATATACAGTATTATTGTTATTCTGCTTTTTACTTGCCAAAAGGTCATTGTATGTGTTTTGCTGTACCTCCCTTTCTCTTTAATTCCTTAATCCAATCTATGAGTTATTTTGACTCATTTAGAAAACAAGAACACTTATGTTAGGAACTTGCTGATTGATTTTAGTTTGGCATTTAACATAATCTTGCCACAACAACTGTAAGAGAAGTGAAGGCTGTTGAATGTGGACACTAGCACCTGCAGCTAGATATTAAATTTTCTGACGCAGAGACGTAAGAGTTGGAAGCAATATAGCTGAATCCATCATGATGAGCACTGGATGACCTCAAATTCTTTACTGTTTACTTTACTTACATACGACAGCTCTGCTAGCTCCAACAACAATTACATTATAAAATTTGTGGATGATACCAGAGTTGTAGGCCTCAACAGTAATGAGGATAAGTCAGTTTATAGAAGAGAGGTGGAGCAGTTGATACTTTGGAGCAAAATGCATAATTTGCCCTCAACACTGACAAAGCCACAGAGATGATCATTGACCGCAGGAATGTCAACCCCAACTCTCATTCTCCATTAACCAATCAGTGATTCTGATGTACAGAGAATAAATAGGTCCAAGTTTCTGGGGATTCATTTGACTGATGACATAACCTCTAGCAATAACACCTCAGCCATTACCAGGAAGACTCATCAGTGGCTCCACTTTTAATGAAGACTGAAGAATGTGTACCTCCTTACTCCAGCCATAACCATATTTTACAGAGACACCATTAAAATTATAGTCACTTATGGCAACACCCCCTAGTTTGGTAACAGCAGAGTGGAGGAAAGACACAGATTGAATAGGATAATGAGAACTGTAGAAAAGATCATTGGTGTCTTATTGTCATCTTTGGTGCACATTATCAATGCTGCATTTCCAGAGCTTCCAGCATAATCAGTCAACAGTTTGTTTTCCCTTATGCAAATGGGGAGGATGGTGTAGGAGCATTCGTGTAAGGTCTACCAGGTTATTGCATGTTTTTTTTTCCCTCTCAGCAGTCAGACTTTTAAATCTTAACGATTAACAGTTTTAACATGAAACAGTATTTTTAGCTTACATATATTTTTTCTTGTTCATTTACTTTTATTTGCACTGTCATATTGTGTGTTGGATGTTTTAAGCAAAATGTTATTTTGTGCATGTAAATACATAGAAATGACTATTGAAAGAAATAAATGATCCTTTTTGTACAGTGCTGCAAACTGATATCTGGTTGCTTTGAAAAGTAATGCAAATACAATAAGTAGTACCCATTCATAAATGGAATTTATTCTGTAATGCAAACAAATGTGAAAGATTAAAAAATGTACATAAATATAACCTATTCCAGAAGTACTGGGCATGAGGGAAGATACAGACTGGACAACAAGACACAAGTCCATTACAAATCCCACTCACACATACATTCACACAGGTGTCAATTTGGAATTTTCAAACAACTTCACAAGCTTGGCTTTGTGGATAAGGTAGCAAAACCCACAAAGACTTGGATCACAACATCACTGCTCCTCATGGTGCATGACCTGACGTGGAATTTGAATGAATGATACTAGATCTATGAGGAAGCAATATTACCCTTTGCACCAGCTACAGAGATGCCTCAGTAAATTATAAATGAGTATGTTGCTCTGATCTATGAGCATAATTGCTTTATGCACATTGTGTATTATTGTTTTGGTGGGTGTAATACAAATGCACTGTGAGATAAACAATTTGAAGGTAATGTTTAAAAGAATGGTCTATGATCAGGCAGGGATTTTTTAATTGTGAAACTGAGACAATCAAAAGTCAAAACCAAAACAAGACAGAAATAAACCAGCCAAAGTTCTTAAGTACTAACAGATTCTTGCCCCTTACCACTTTGTACACAATACTTGGTCACTAGGTACTGCAAATCTCCGTGTTCAGTCCGAAAACTGAAGTAAATATTGATACACGCATCACAATATGCCCAACATCTTGAGTTTGTTTCTATCAACATGAAAGAATGTACAGAATAACAGTGTGCTAAAACTTAACACTAATGTGAAAAAAAAGATATTCTACAGATAATACAAAGACACGGAATACAAATAGCAAATGAAAGTCATACATTCTACCAGTGAACCTTCATGGGTTTTCCTCTCATATCGACAAAGATTTTCCTCTTGCCTGGCAGCTCTATGTTCATCATCCCAATATACCCAGCATCTCTCCTCTGCACATGTCCAAACCAATGCAATCTCACCCCTCTGACTTTGTCTCCCATCCATCCAACCTAAGCTGACCTTCTAATGTACTCATTTCTAATCCTGTCCATCCTTCTCACACCTAGTGCAAATCTTAGCATCTTTAACTCTGCCACTTATAGCTCTGTCTCCTGTTTTCTGGTCAGTGCCACCATCTCCAACTCATATAAGAAAGCTGGTCTCACTACCATCCTGTAGCTCTTCCCTTTCACTCTTACTGATAACCGTCTGTCACAAATTACTCCAGACACTCTTCTCCACCCATTCCACCCTGCCTGCACTTTCTTTTTCACCTCTCTTCCACAATCCCCATTACTCTGCAATGTTGATCCCAAGTATTTAAACTCATCCACCTTCCCCAACTCTACTCCATGCATCCTCACCATTCCTCTGACCTCCCTCTCATTCACACACATATATTGTCTTGTTCCTACTGACCTTCACTCTCCTCTCTACAGCATATCTCCATGGTCTCCTCAATCTGCAAACATCATAGTCAAAGGGACTCCTGTCTAATCTCATCTGTCAACCTGTTCATCACCACTTTGAATGCATCTGCCACTCCTACTGCAGACCTCACCACTATCACACTTTCCTTGTACATATCCTGTACAACTCTTACATACTTCTCTGCCACTCCCGACTTTCTCATACAATACCACAACTCATCTCGAGGCACCCTGTTATTTGCTTTCTCCAGGTCCACAAAGACACAATGCAACTCCTTCTCGCCTTCTCTACACTTCTCCATCAACACATTAAAAGCAAACCTTGCATCTGTTGTGCTCTTTCTTGGCATGAAACCATACTGCTGCTCACTAATACTCACCTCCCTTCTTAACCGAGCTTCCATTACTCTTTCCCATAACTTCATGCTGTGGTTCATCAATTTTATCCCCCTGTAGTTATTATAGCTCGGCACATCCCATTTATTCCTAAAAATTGGTAGCAGTATGCTTCTTCTCCACTCCTCTGTTATCTTCTCACTTTCCAAGGTTCCATTAAACAATCTGGTTAAAAACTCCACTGCTATCTCTTCTAAACACCTCCATGCTTCCACAGGTATGTCATCTGGACCAACGGCCTTTCCATTCTTCATCCTCTTCAAAGCTGTCCCTGCTTCCTCCTTGCTAATCCATTGCACCTCCTGATTCACTATCTCTACATCATCCAACCTTCTTTCTCTCTCATTCATTCATCAGCCTCTTAAAGTACTCTTTCCATTTTCTCAACACACCTTCCTTGCTTGTGAATATGTTTCCATCTTTATCCTTTAACCTTTATGACCCTAACCTGCTGCACATCCAATTGTTACAGGTCCTTTTCTCCCTCCTTAGTGTTCATCCTTTCATACAACTCATCATACACCTTTTCTTTAGCCTTCACCACCTCTCTCTTCACATTGCGCCTTATCTTCTTGTACTCTTGTCTACTTTCTGCATCTCTCTGACTATCCCACTTCTTCACCATTCTCTTCCTCTGAATAATCTTCTGTACTTCCCCATTCCACCACCAGGTTTCCTTTTCCTCTTTCCAGATGTCACACCAAGCACCCTTCTTGCTGTCACCCGTACTACTTCTGCTGTAGTTGCCCAGCTGTCTAGTAACTCTTCATTGCCACCCAGTGCTTGTCTTACCTCCTCCCTAAACTCAGCCTTGCAGTCTTCCTTTTTCAGCTTCCACCAATAGATCCTTGGCTCTGCCCTCACTCTCCTCCTCTTCTTGATCTCCAACATCATCCTACAGACCACCATCCTATGCTTTCTAACTACACTTTCTCCTGCCACCACTTTGCACTCTTTAATCTCCTTCAGATTGATTCTCCTGCATAGGATATAATCTACTTGTGTGCATCTTCCTCCACTCTTGTACGTCACCCTATGTTTCTCCCTCTTCTTAAAATACGCATTCACTAGAGCCATGCTCATCCTTTTTGCAAAATCCACTATCGTCTGACCTTCTTCATTCCTCTCCTTGACACCATACCTACCCATCACCTCCTAGTCTCCACTGTTCTCTTCACCAACATGTCCATTGAAATCTGCTCCAATGACCACTTTCTGTCCCTTGGGTACACTGTCCATCACTTCATCCAAATCACTCCAGAAATCTTCTTTCTCATCTATCACACACCCACCCAGCGGGGCATATGCATTAACAACATTCATCATCACATCTCCAATTTCCAGCCTCATAATCATTACTCTGTCTGACACTCTTTTCACTTCCAAAATACTCTTGACATACTGTTCCTTCAGAATAACCCCTACCCCATTTCTCCTCCCATCCACACCATGATAGAATGGTTTGAATCCACCTCTGATCCATCTAGCCTTACTCCCCTTCTCTTTAGTCTCTTGCATACACAATATATCAACCTTCCTTCTCTCCATCATATCAAAGCCAATGTTAATTATTATATCTAATAAAATGTGACTCTATCCCTCTCTTTTTTCTTTTATCTCCAACCCCAGTCTGTCATTAGACCTTATTGTATTCTTATGTCCTCTCCACTCTCCTGTCACCCTCTTCGAACTTTTTCCTCATTCTCTGTCCACTGTGACAAATCAGTCTCTGCTACATTTGCCTTTTTACATTAAGGCTGCATTCAAGTCCCTGCCATTCATTTAGTTTAGAAATGTAATGTATCACTGTCTACTCCACTTGATTGGTACCTGATTTTTAAGAACATCACTTTTTCCTCTACAGATCCCAGTCATCAGCATACACAATTCAAATTTGTGCAATGCCTGTGTATTAGTTTTCATAAACAGTTTGCTATGGACCTTTCTGATTTGCCCTTTGTTCTCTTTCCTCTTTCTAAACCCCCAAGTACTTTATTATATATTTATTGGGAATGTTTCAGCCTTTTGACAAGCTATGTCACAGTTTCTTTCTTCTGTTCTCTCCTGAAATATCCCATTTACTCACTTTTCAGCAAAGATTGTTCTGTCTGGGCACAATCGCTGCGAAGTTAGTCCTATATTTAATTTGGAAACCCCATGACTTGCTATCCTTTTCACTTACTTGAGCAATATGCTGCTAGCATTAATGGTGTGACCGGCTCAAACATTTATAATTTGCAACCTTATACTGTATACGTTTTGTACAGGCTCACCTGGATGGGAGTGTTTTGTGTTATTTGGGGTGGTGGGGTGAGCACTGTGGGACTGATGTTTTATTTTGTATTGACATTTTCATGGTCATGTTTGATTTACTGTAAATTGTGTTTGAATATTTACCCAATAAAGTTTTGATAAATAAATTAAATGTAACAGGTATAGTGAAAATATAAATAAAACATACAGTATTTCATATATAAAAAAAGAAGGAAAAATAATGGAAAATGAAAGAATCAGAAATTAATGGCCTTTGAAATTTGAATGAATTTGACATGTCTATTAAATACTGCTTTTCGCTAAGCAGGTAATGATGTAAAATCCCATATTTGCAAAATTCACCAACCTGACCAAGTAATTTTCTGACAAACCTGATTTGAAAAGTATGTTACAAAAACAGCTTTAAAGAGTTTGCATAAATGATATTATCTTGATATTCACTGAATATCCTCATGAATTATCTTGATATTTACTTATTCATATGGCACTGCTATAAAAATGTTTGATTTTGTATTCTTTAGTATGATTATAAGCAACATTTAGTTTTCAGTTACTGGACATAAAACTTAAGTAAATAAATTTATGTGGACATAGTAAGATAATTTAGGTAGTCTATGATATTATAATCATTCTTTATAACCAAACACTTAGCCTCCAATTTGTTACTTTGTTAATTCAGGCCCTATCCAGTCTTTACTGGCACCTCATCACACAGCATTAATAATATACTGTAAAAGATGGACTTCTTAGCTTCGTAAGTGGACTAGCCTACAGTGGCTGAAATATAAAGATGCAGGATAGACTTAAACATAGAGGACTGGAAAAACTGAGAAAAAATTTAAATACAGCACCAATGCGAATGATACTTAGGTGTACTAATTTAAACCCAATTACCCAGTACCTCATATCATCAGAAAACAGATCATTATTTGATTTCCATGCACAAAATACAGGTTCCCTTGTGTTTCAAAAATAGAGTTTTTATTGTAGGATAAATTTCAATCAGTCAAGCATGTCTGAAAATTTAATGCATGGTGTCTTCATCAATGACATGATTTGAAAGTTTGTTGAGATTACTATGGGCCTTCACATGAAAAATAGCTTCCTGGCTACCATACTGAATGCCTAATATAACATTCTCTGGGAGGCATGGTGCTGAAGTGGGTACCACTGTTACCTCATGGATCTAGTATCCCCCTAGTAGTCTGCATGTTCACCCAACTATGAGTCTATGTCTGAAAGGGTTTTACCGTGTCCAGGGCTGTTCTGGTTCCCTCCAATTCATATTAAATGCACTTTCCTTTAATTTCCATTGGTGTTCTCAAATATGTGAGTCACTATTTAAGTCAATTTTGAAGACTTAGATTAAGATTTTAATGTAGCCTTCACTTTTTTGAAGATGTTATATACCCTTACACTGTCAGAATTTTTGCAGTGGCTTTCATTTTACATTCTATTTTTTCTTCCATCATCTTTAAAAGATAATTTCTCAAGACAGTCTGATCAATCATCTTCAAAAGCTTCAATTAATAAAAGCTAGTAACAGCCTTTTAATGGAAAATGCATCTTGAAAAATGGATGAATATATTCAAGTCATACAAATACAGAACTTCTCTTCAGTTCTCATGTTAGCTTTCTATTCAAGCGAAAATGTTCAATTTTGGCCTATGATATAAATAGCCTTGGCCTTTTTCTCTGCTCTTTAAATAAATCAGGGCATACTTTTCATGATTTGCAAGTGCTGCATATTATCTGTTGGAAAGTATGACCCTTTGGTACAGTTATGCTGTTTTTAGAGATACTGTTTAGGGAGTAGACAGAGTGACAACATAGGCCCTTGTTTGTGCTTTACCGTCAGAATGTTTTCACTATGCTTGTTCATTCATTTGCCCCACCCTTAACAACCAATGTGCACTTTGAGGCATGCAGCACACCCCTCAAAAGTAACTAACAAACTTCTCAGGCTCTTCACACAAGAATTTGGCTACTGATATCAAGTCATGAATGAAAAATCTGCAACAGGATTTTTCATGTTGTTCCTATATCTGCAATCATACTGTTGTTTTCTAAGAATTCTGGTAAAACAATCCAAATAAATACCTGTGTTTGTAGTGCTGTGCTTTTGGTTTAATTTTTCTTTGTAGTTCATACATAATAATTATTTATCACAAATACTGTATATGAATTGGTCACTTTGGATGATGTAATATTTTTTATAAATATGCACTTTAAAATATATTTTGAGAGTCAGCTGCATCTACTGTAGCTCAAACTACTTGGTTCATTGTAGTGAAATGCTGCTTTAAACTGTAAAGCTAACCATTTGATAGGATTTACTATAACTCTTCTCTGCCAGTATTGTACAAGCATACAAAAAATCCTTTATTGTGTTTTCTGAAGAAAGAATTTATGCCTAATACATTCACAGACACAGCACATTAATCATTTCTGCTGAACTGCCTTTTTTATCAGCTTAATCGTTAAATCATTTTTAGGATTCATCACTTTCATAAGCTTGGAACATATAAGATCAAAGATACCAAGGCGCAAAAAGAATCCAGGATTTACTAATCTTGGATGTTGGTTACATGTGTATCTCTTAAACAGAAACTTGACAGGGACTCTGAATATTTGAGAATGCTAATGTACTGATGCAAAAAAAGATTACTATACTTTTCTTTGAGCCTGTGCATACTGCTACTGAGTAAAAAGACAACAGTAAAAGCCGATTTCTTTGCTAAGCACATTATCTTGTTATAAGGAATTCAAATCTAGATCACTTTGTAAAATACATTCCTACTCTTAGAATTTTTATTTGATGTTTATGTAGATTTTTGAATGTGCCTGATTTTTCTTACATAGATTTTAACACCTTTGC
This sequence comes from Polypterus bichir lapradei, assembly GCA_026402145.1. Classification (NCBI taxonomy): domain Eukaryota; kingdom Metazoa; phylum Chordata; class Cladistia; order Polypteriformes; family Polypteridae; genus Polypterus; species Polypterus bichir. Next base: position 5,759,463 of record JANRMT010062831.1, read on the forward strand.
AGACTGTAATCCAGAAAAGTTACATACATATATATTTAGACTGGATACACATATTTAAAGCTTTATACCTGTTTTTATGCAACATTTAACTAACATTTTTAAAAGTTGGGAACAAGTTTCCCACCTTAAAATTACTAAGATTATCAGAAAGTATTTAGATGTCAAAATTGCTGCATTGAAATGTCAGTTTTCATCATCTGAACTCTAAATCCTCTTTTAGCTACAAGAAAACTTATTTAAAATATTCAGTAAACTTGGGTAAACTAGTGATAGATATTGTACCATACTTTTCTAACCAACATCTTAATAGAGTGTCATCCACTCTGGGATTTTTCATGTTCATTCACTTTTGTTACAATCCAAATGCATCAAAACAAAAAGGACACAAACATTTTACCATATAGAAGAAAAATTATACATCCATTAGTGCATCTACTGCATTTATGATTTTTACATACAGTATGCAGGTGGTCAAATACACTGTTTGTAATATATTTCACCTTTTCAGTTTCTGCAGGTACAGTTTTTTTTTCCCAGGTTCTTTACTAATAAATGACATGTTTTTTTATTCATAGTTATTCTCCCATAAAGCTTACATAAGACTGAATTTTACAGTTTGCAATGATCACTGCCCCTTTTCAGTAACGTATGCATCTGCTCTTGATTCCACGTGTTATATACATTATGTATTTCTTTTTTGTTTGTCTGACAAAAAATATAACAATCTCCAATTATATAGCATATTGGCATATATTTATAAGAGTAACTGCAGCTTTTCGATTTAGATCTAAAAATATATGTGTGTATATATTTCCATATTTTTTAAATTTTCTGAGTTAAGAATTTTGGCACATGGAGTGAGCCAGTATTTAATTTGCAAAAATGATCATTCCCATAAAATGGCCAATCAAAGTAAAATCCCAGGCTGCAGGCACCACAGGTGACATCAGTATGAAATGACAGGAGAAAAACAAAACAAACCCTGACAAAAATGTAGTATGAGGAGAAAATAATGAGAATTTGTCATTTATAATGCATGGTACATAAAAATCAAAGAAAATGTAACTTTAAAAGTCTGCTTCTTGGTAAACCTTGCAATGGACTAGCAGACTATTCAGACTTCCAAGTACTCTACAAGTATAATCTTAAGTAAGCAGGAGAAGATGATGGCATCATATTGTTTACGAACGATAAACTGAAATAGCTGAGCTATGATTACATGCAGCAGTTTAATTCAAAATGTGCTGGACTTTACCTTGCAAATGAGTAGTTCCCCCGTCAGTTGCTTGATTATGTATATGTGTAGCCTGCAGCTGAATAAAATATTATTCTTATATTTACTTATAAGCAATTGCCACAAATGAATATATAGTTACATGACATAAAATACATTAATGAACAAGTATGTCCAGAAAATGGGTCGTCTTAGTGAGGCAGACCTCCTCTGTACATTTGCAGTGTTATTTATGTCTGACTCAGGGTATAAGTAACATTCTGCCATAAACAGCAACACATTGTCAAATACATCACATGGTCATTGCCAATTTCAAAATCATCATGATTAAATTAAGCATATGGCATGATAGCTGTTCAGTATAATCTAATTTTATTTTAAATGTAAATGGAATTAAACAGGGGCAGCACGGTGGCGCAGTGGGTAGTGCTGCTGCCTCGCAGTTAGGAGACCCAGGTTCGCTTCCCGGGTCCTCCCTGTCTGGAGTTTGCATGTTCTCCCTGTGTCTGTGTGGGTTTCCTCCGGGTACTCTGGTTTCCTCCCACAGTCCAAAGACATGCAGGTTAGGTGCATTGACGGTTATAAATTGTCCCTAGTGTGTATGTGTGTGTGCCCTGTGGTGGGCTGGCGCCCTGCCCAGGGTTTGTTTACTGCCTTGTGTTGGCTGGGATTGACTCCAGCAGACCCCCGTGACCCTGTAGTTAGGATATAGCGAGTTGGATAATGGATGAATGGATGGAATTTGACAAAAACAGTAAATAAATAATAACTATAGACTGTAATGAAAACAAAAAACATATAAAAACAAATGCTTTGAACACTGTTTACAAAATTGTACAACATATAAAGGCACCAAAACAAAACTTACAATAATCACACATATACTTTGAATATAAAATAACATAAGCTGTACACTTAATATATATAGTGGATTTTTGTATATGTATGTGTGGATATATATATTTAAAGGGAATTAAAAAAAGAGATACTGGAGCAAAGCTTTTTACAGTCTGCAAAAGATTTGAAACTGGGACAGTAATTAATAGTTCCACAAGACATTGACCCTAAACACAAAACTAACTCTATTATTGAATGGCTGAAAGGTTCACACTCAAGAATCGCTATTGCACAATAACTTAAAAGACCTTTTCGAATCTGAATTTCATTGCACTCAGTAAATGTTACAATTACCCAATAAACCTATGATGACCCTGTATTACTTCTGTACTAATTCAATCAAAAATTTAACAAATGCAGTTACATATAAAAACAAACCATGTGTGTAAAATTGTTAATGTTAATTTGCCTAGATTCATTCCACTCTTTCCTTTACCTACATGTTGCACCTATTCTGGGGTATTCCTGGAATACAAATGAGCTCCTCCAAATCCTAGGTCATAGTCCTTGCTTAGAAAAAGAGTGGTTGGTTTTTTTTTAGGAAACTTCAAAATGGAAGAGATTGATTACCTCCTTTTCATAAGTGAGAGTGGACATAATTATTACATTTACAAAAGAACTGATGCAGCAAAAGCAAAGTTCCAGATGTTGTGTTGGACCATGGTTGTAAAGAGAAAGCTATGTCCTCAGAAAACATTTCACATATGCTTTTTAGTACAGGGTCCTATGGTGACTCTGTCTTCCCTCTATATTCTTTATTGTGTGGGGCTTAATAAAATGTTTTAAATCCCATACACTTACCATTATGTGATCAGCTATTTTAACACTTCCTCCCCCCTTCCCTTATACATCTTTAATCTCAGGCACTTAGGCAGAGTAAAGGAACAGGCAGGAGTTAAGATATACAATTTATCATGCATCATTGATGATATGCCCAAAAATATTAAGGAAGCTGAGTACAATGTGAATGTTGGCAAACCTTACAATTACAGAGTAAGTAGCCGTGCATCATGTGTCAATAGGTCAGCTCTTGGCTTATCTTCAGTTTAGTTTGTTTTGCTACCGCATGGCCTTTGAATGGAGTATTGAAACAGGCCACATGTCTGTCTCAATATTGTTGCTGAGATAAAGTTGTCTTCATCATGGTCTACTCTTCATGACCAGATAGTGAGATAGAGAGAGTTAAAGGCAAGATGACCAACTTCTTACCATTCTCATCACAAATCATGAGCCAATGGAGTGTCATAGTAGAGAATGGCCTCTGATTTGAAACCAAACAGTCATACTTCAGACCAATAGAATTAGTTTACCTGTCCCTTCCTGGGCCATTGATCGATGAAAGCACTCAGGTACAAACCATTCACCAGTTGCTTTGTTTAGGCAGTTCATTGCCTACCAGCACAGGATGACCTAAAGGCTCATGCAAGTGCAGAACACAGTCACCCTTGCCAAACCAGCTGGATATACAGTATGCTCTGTCCCCCCCACTATAAATAAGTTCCTAAGGATAGGGTGATCTGGTCTGCCTATTTTGGGATTTTGCAACCGTGATCCTTTTTATAAGTGGAATGAAAGTGAAGAATAATTTTATATGTTTATTTTCACAAAGTGCATTTCTCTAAACAAAACTTGCAGTTTTCTAGCTTACACTGTATGTATTTAAAACATTTCAAATTAAAAAATAATCTTGTTATACAATTGTACAATTTCTAGGTAAAATATTTGAAATATAACATATATATGTTAATTTCTCCTTTTACATTTTAGTCATTCATGTGTTACCATCTGCTACAATCTCCTGTTGGCACAGGATATTAACAGAGTTTATCCTTTTATATTTTAGGTATTCATGTGATAGCATCAGCTTCACTGTTACACCTTTAATGAATATTTTTCATTGGTAAAATTTAATTCTAGTACTGTTAAATTTAATAATACTTGTTACAGTAGGTAGTCTACTGAATCACCAAATCTCCATGGGATTCCTTACTGTTTAATTAAATTTTAGATTTCCCTAAAGATAAATCGACCCAATAAATTTATCTAATGTCTTCATAGAATCAAAGTGGTAGCTAGATAAAAAAAGGAAACAGCAATGCAGAGGGTTACAAATGCACTTCAGGACAAAAATGAAGCTCAAACCTCTCTGTATAATGAAACAAATGGACTACTAGTACCTACAGAAACAGAAAGTCATTTGCAGCAATTTGGATTTTAAAGTGTTGAGGTTGTAATTGTGTCTCTGTTAGATTATTGCTTGATTATGGGCTATGGTAGAAAAATGTTGATGCTTGGGAATGTAGGCAACTCTTTAAAATATTAAAATAGTTCTTGAATAAATGATACATATTTTGCCACAATTTAGATAAAATTGATGATGCTTCATTGTTATCCATCCATTTTCTTTTTTGTTGATGATGTCATTGTTACAGCATTTTGGAATTTTATTGCTATAATGTTGAATGTCACTGAGGCAAGACTACATGTGTGCTACATGTACCGTGCGTTCTTAAAATTATAGGTTCTTGAATTGCCCTTTATAGCCCCTTTAATGAGCTCTGATGTTTCTTGTTGAGCCTTTGCTTGAACAAAGTACCATTTAATTCAGGGAAGGGTCCTTTGCATATGAAGCTGGTTCTTCATGCTTTGAAAAAAGTCTGAATATGTAAAAAAACAAAAAATTGAACTCTTAATGTATGGTAGGCTACCTAGCAGGGCACTAACAGATTAAGAAAACCTGGACTTAGTTTGTGTTGTTGTATGCAGCAAGAGTCCTTTTAAAATTATGACCCATTAATATTTTGGAAATCTGTGACCATCTCTTCATGCTTATTTACTGTATGGAGTCTGTTACGGATCTAATTAAATGAAGGTTCTTTTTTCAGAACCTTCATGTGGATGCGTCTTTTGGGGACCAAAAATGGGTCCCCTATGGCATCACTCTGAAGAACGGCTCTGGGACCGTTATTTGTAAGAGTGTATAGTCAGCCTCCTTGACATTAAAAGCATTAACTAACACCCAAATTTTACATTGTATGTTTAATTTTACCTTATAGAATTTAGAAGCTAGTGGAAAAAAATTCAATAAAGTACAGTACAATTCATAAAATTGAATGCATTATTTAGTTAAAAGGTACAACATTAAATAATGTAGGTACGATAATACTACAGTATGTTCATATTAAATAATCTTGTCAAAGAAGAAAAGGAGGGTTACTCATGTAAAGCTGGTGTGAAGTTACAACGTTGTTATTACTTTTTGTTTACTGTCAAATTATCAATCACACTGTTTTGTTTAGCATAAGCAGACGTGTACTAATGTTGGACAATAGACTTATTAAAAATATATCCTGATATTAGGTGGACACTTCTTAAACAAAGAAAGGTAAAATACGCCAATGACATATATCTCATTCTTGAATTTTCTTTTTTTCATTGAGTAATATTTTCTTTTACTGAGGCAATTTCCAAATGATTAGCAGTTTATGAGAAAAAATTAAGCTGGTATGTAAGCTGCATTCACAGTAACAAACCATTTATGTAACATCCAGGGGAGGGAAGAATAACTACAAGGTAGTGTGCAGAGGGTGAGTGTTGTTACAAATCAAACTCACAATGATTTTTAACTGAACAAGAGAAAGTGTCATTGGCTACCACTGCCACCCCAAAACTCTTTCACCCCTAGATATTTCGGAGAAGAAAAAAACTTTTCTATAATATTCCTGCATGCTGATTATAAAAGTTGCACTCATTCTCACAAGGTGGATGGAATCAATCTAGAATTTAGAAAAATGTGTCCTTTGCTGTAAAATGAACAACAAGTTAAATCAATTTTTATCTTCATGTCCCCTACTCTATTGACAACAAAATTATATGCATATTACATATTACATACTATATATTCAGAACATCTGAAAACACTGTCTAAACACATTTATATCCAAAATATTATACTAAATAAATTGCTTTTAGACACACTGCCAAAACTGTTTAATTCTGAAAACTCCAGTTAGGTCTCAGTGTCTAGCGCTGAGGCAATTTTCTTCTTAGTTTAGGGGTGATTTGACATTGACCAGTCATCACTGTATGCTGGGGATGGTTATTCCGCTTCAGAGACCATCAAAAGACTATGCCATTTTGAGGTGAGTTAGGGCATAATTTTTAAACAATTAAGATAAGAGTTTTTGCAAAATACTCTGGAGGTACTACAATAGAAGACAAATGCATTAAAGCGAAATCTGCATTTATTTAGTTAACACATATCACTTTCCACTCTGACAAGATTTGCACTGTAAACTAGGAAAAATATAGCCTCTGTTTAATTCAACACACACAGATAGCTTTCTTTGAAACACATTTCCACACATTTATTGTTGAAGGCTTTTACAACAATTTTATGTGAAATAAAATAACTCCCAATTGTTCTTTTCTATTTTAGCAGTAAATGACACACAACCACATTTTCTTTTTGCTTTTAAATTGGATATTAAAATGAAAGTATATTGAAAATGGTCCAAGAAAGCAAATAAAGCTATTGTTTGAGAGCTACATTGCAGCAAAAGTAAAATACTGCAAATGGGCGTATTTCTGGTGGAAATACAGTTAAGTACTATACTCTATCCTTTATTTCTAAATAAAGCACAAAATACACCTCTCTGTTCAAGAATAAAGAAATTGCAGAAGGTCTTCGCATGTTGAATAACAAACGTCAAACATATAGCAAAGGATGTAAGAACTGGCTCTGTCGGCTGTGGGTGGGTAGTTTGTGAGGGCATTACAGGATCCATTTTTATCTATAAAATAGCAAACAGAGATAATTTTTACAAAAATCCCAAATCATGAATAATATGATTTTAGTCATATGTAAACAAAATATGAACAAAAGTGTTCTGGGAAACTCAACCAAGGAATTTCTATGGTCAAGACCTGTACAATAATCAGTAAGCTCTTCAGTTTATAAGTTTATGAAGATCGAAACATTTCCAGATAAAGAATTTTGCTATTTTGCCATGCTGGTGAAATACAAGATATGCAGACAATGATAATTCTTACAGCAATTATTTGGAAGAATTGTGAGGAATTTGGACGAAATCTGGTATAAAGGAACTGCAATCCACTCATGGATGGTGCAACAAACCGGTCAGTGCTTTTAGGTGGAAATTCATCTTCATGCCACTTTCCATAATATTGAAAGCACAGCAGCATATGTGTTTCGGTCTTTGCTGTTCTAATTTGAATCCTCTTTCATCAATTTGAAATACTTAGTATTTGTTTATTTCCAAAAAGTGTATCTGTGATGCAAGTCATGTTATGTCATTTCTTTTCAGACCAGGGTCACTGGGGTTGCTGAAACCAATCCCAGCTAATATAGGCCACAAGGCAGAAACAAACCCTGGGCAGGGTGCCAGTCCATCACAGGGCAAGCTCACCCACATACACCGCCACATCAGACACAAACGAGGGCCAATTTAGCGTTGCCTAATTTGCATGTCTTTGAACTGTGGGAGGAAACCAGACCACCCAGAGCATACTTTCACAGACATGGGATACAAACTCTGGTCTCCTTACTGTGGGGCTGCAGTGGTACCACTGTGCCACCGTGGTGCTCTGATACAAGTACATTATTGAAATAAATAAATAAATAAATTGGGCAAATGCAGGAGGCAACTGTTTCTATTTGAAAACCTGATTATTTAATACAAAGAAACAAAAAAAAGTTAAACACTGTGATATTGATGGCCAAATACCTTACCTTTTCCAATTCCTGACCCATTACTTTGTACTGTTAAGTGTGAATATCATCCACATGGAAATTACTGTGTTTCTCCCATCAAATGTTCTAGTAAATCCCTGGGATGATTAACCCAATAATTCCCTAGGTTTTGAGAGTTGTGTTTTAGTATGGGTCCTTTGGTGTTTAAAACACTTTAGATTGGGCACCTCCAGTCCTTATTTCCACTACAAAAGGAATTGTGATAAAAATAAGGTAAATATTCTTTGCTGACGACTTAAAAAATGGTTTGGCAAATACAATGCAGAAGGACAGCATGAGTAAAAATAGCCAGTTTTTACTATTGAGAAACTGTCCTAGTTGTAACAGACAGTAGAATTCATTGTCATCTTATTCATCAATTGGCTTTGCCTTTTTTGCCCCAAGAAAGGACCTCATACAGAATTTTGAAAGAGAAAAGAAAACTGCATTAAAGAAATCTTCTCTGGCTAATTAAACTACTTTCCAGAAACGTGAAAAATCTTTAAAATGTTTAAACTCTTGCATGGTAGTGACAAACTGCACTCTGATGGTTTCTGAGAGTTAGAAATTGTTCATTTTCTGTTACACTGTTTCAAACTGTTCCCAGCAACTTCTTACTTATGCGAGGTGACATTTGGAAAATAATTTGTGTGTGATGTTAAAAAAATAAATAATGCATTTTTATTATAGTATTATGCAATTCCAAACTTCTAAAGTAAGCTTAGGCTTAAACTGGTAAACCTTAGCCTATACAATATACACACTCTACATTTAATATAGAAGTTGTATATAAATATTCTAGTCATCCTTCCCCCTACATTTGGTCACAAATCTCTTAACCGCCTTCCAGTAATGATATCACAAACTTAGGACTTCTCCCCCATAAGCTGCAAACAAGTGAACTTAACACTCTGAAAAATGAAAATCTCTTATTAGTCTGTGTCTTACTAAAGCAAATTATTATTAGAAATGTGCACAGTTTAAGTATTAACCCCACATGTAGCCTCTTTGTAAGTGGTCTGCTGTTGCATGATCAAAACACTGTGTTCACTGGGTGTCTTATTCTAATACTTGCTTATTTGCTCCACCACAGTGACGAGAAGAGATCTGCCTTTGTACAAACAGGGACACTGCTGTTCTGGAAACAGAGTGTTCACCTAGGTTAGGATCATCTTCATCTTGACACTCCACCCTTACTCCATTTTCTGTATGTGTGATTACAACCAATAACTCAAATTTCCAATGGGTCGCCATTCTCACTGGTTTAAGAATTTTGGCATCACCAATGAGGCAACATATTCCTGGTATATCTTGCATATTCTTTCATTTAATATTGACTTCTCATACTTTATAGAACAGAACACATTTGTAGTTAGTTCCAACTGTTGCTAATTCAAGCATCTTAAGTCCTTAAATTCTTGTGAAAAGTACTTGAGAAAATTGGGTTCTGCTCACTACATGGTTCCATGCCATATCAGGCTAAGTTCCTTCCATATATAACAAATCAGATTCTCTAATTATGGATGCAAATGCATACATAAATTCCATGCTTGATAGATCTCCATTTCCTCTTTATCATTGTGTGTGGCCAGCTCTACCCATTCCCTTGGTAAACTTTCTTCTAACTGGAACCTGTCTGACTCATTTTGCCTGCATAATCATTCAGATTATAAATTTATAAAATAAACTGGTCAAAATCAGCTATTATATCTATAAATTTGCTTTGTAAAGTTTGTCCCCTTCCCCCTTACTTCCCTTTAGCTACTTCAATTAAATACCTAATCAATGACATTTTTTCTTCAGTGCAAGACACCATTACTCTCAATTATAATCAAACTCTCAATAAAGTGAGAGTGTCTCTGACTTCATGGTCAACTCTGCCCTTTTTTTTCAGATCCACATTGGCTATTATTAAAATGAATACAGTCTCCTGCTGCAAATATGTGGCTCAATGCTTCCACTGAAAGTAGTGGTTTAATTTCACTTATACCTACCTTTAAGTGCTCACTGGTGGCGCAGTGGTAGTGCTTATGCTTTGCAGTAAGGAGACTGTGGAAGATTGTGGGTTTGCTTCCCGGTTCCTCCCTGTGTGGATAGCGCTTTGAGTACTGAGAAAAGCGCTATATAAATGTAATGAATTATTACTTTTATTATTAAGTGAAACGAAAAAATACCCACCATTAAACACACAACACAGATTTCAGACAAAGGTGAGGGCGGTGTTTCACTGCCAGATTTTGAGTTATACCTTTGGGTTTTTGCATTGCGTACAGTATTCCAAGGACTTCCCAGATGGGTCCTTTAATCACTTACACTTTAGAAATATGGCATTAGTTAGGGAGCCATCTTGACCTTTGTCCTGTCCGGCACACATACTCTCCTATGTTACATAACACGACCCTGTGCATTTGAGGTGATCCTATCATGTTAAAGCCCTGCTCTAGTAAAGGAATTCGCACACTGGGTAATGTATGAGTCTGACTGTCTAATGTTCCAGTCCCTAATATCTTCCTTTTTTATTTCCTCATCTTCCTTTTTCTTTTATTTACAACTTGGATCTGTACTTAAAATCTGTGGGGTTATAATCTCTTCTGCCTTTGCTTCCCAACCTTATTCATCACTTGCTCTGTCCTCACCACTGCCTACATTATATGCAATGCTTTGTAAGGCATCATATCACCCACTCTCAATTAAGTTGATGAGGTGCAGAGATTTTCTCCCACTCCTTCAATATCATTGAATTTAGTTCTTAAAAATTTCTCGATCATCACAAAACTCAATTTAAAGTTGTCCATCGATTATATTTTATCACTTGTAAATGATACGCTTAGGTCTTGTCACCTGACCCAAATTGTGTTGGGGCTACTGTTCTGTATTTAACTTTTGGTCTAGGGTGTCTTGTTTTCTTACTTCCTTACTCTCTATCAGCATCCCCTTGCTTCCTCACATATTCCTACTTATAGACTTTTCCTCACTTCATTTATCTGTTAGCCAGCAGAGGGATGCTTCAATCAGGTTTTTTAAGGCCTTGAGAGTACATGTTGACTGGCGATATAATCAGTTGCAAATGTCAAAAAAACTCGCTGTTATGGTAAAGGTACACTCTCTTTTCTGGAAGAAATGTTACAACTTGTTGACTTGACGTTTAATCCCTGTGTGTGCGTGAGTAGTGAAGAGCAAACTATAGCAAAAATGGCAATGGCATCTAGCGAGAGAGCAAAGCGAATGCTTAAAGCAAAATACTCAGTAGAAATAAAAAACAAATTAGGTTGCACTACAACTGCTGCCACCAGAGTTGGAAATATCTGTGGATTAATTCCTCTATAATGAGAAGTACTTGCACTTTTTAATATTTTCAAGAACTTGTGTTTGAATATCTTCTTCCATATTTCTTATTCTTCTTTTGGATCATTATTGAAGAGGAGCATTCTTTTGAGCTTGTCAGCTTCTTTTTCACAAACCATTATTTGCACCATATTGATAGCTGAGAGAAAAATTTGATTTTTGGCAATTGTATGTGGTTTACTAGCTTTTGCAATGCGAACTCCAACTCGATACCATGCTAGTAATACTTTTTCATTAGTGTTGGTTGTGAAGTAGAAAAGGCTTTCTCCGTGAGGAGATAGTCTGGCTTTCTTTCAAAGAATTCCACAAGCTTGTCTTTTTTATATGGATGTGTAATATTTATATGTCAAACTAGCTTTGACAGTTTCATACTTTCTTTTGAAAACACTTCTTGACAAAATATACAATGACGTTTATTGAAATAACAGTAAAACCATATCTGAGATATTCACTGCTGTACAGTCTATTTTTCTTTTTGTCACTGCCAGATGTAGAAGGTTCCCATGATCTTTTTAAAAATGTATTCAACTTTAACAAAATGGGTATAGCTCATACTTATAGTTGAATATACGAATGTACTTGTCACTCACCAGCATATCACATGGCTTGGAAATGATGCCTCCTCAAGTTTCGCTGCTTATATAAATAAAGCTGAATTGAAATTTCCAGAGGATTGTTGAGTAACAATACAGCAATTAAAAATACTTAGCATGCACTTTCTCAAACATGGTAGAAAGTCCAGGAAACATGAAGAACAAAGGCAAATTGTGCTGCTGGGTAACAGATGGTGCCAGAATTTCTGTTATTTGATAACTGTTTTACCGCCAGTCAGCTGCTGTTTGTTTGGCAGTGGGATTGAGTACAGTAGTGAAAAAACAGGGTTTGTACCTTAGAAAAGTTTGGGAATCACTGCCTTATGTCCTATATTAAAAGTGTATTTTTATTATTAAACTATAAACCATATTTTCAACTGTTCATTTGAAAATAAAATGAAATCCTGCTTATTGTTCAGTGACCATAAAAATACTAAAATAAGTAAAAATTACTTAAAATACATACTAATAAAATATATACAAAAATATTTGTCTATAATACATGTAGCTTATAAAAAAATAAAATGTTTCTCATAATTACAAGCTTTAATATTGTTTCATTTTTTTCTATAATGTATCTCTCTGAAATAAGGCTTATTAAAAAATTAGTTTTTACCATTTCTCTCACAAAAAAAATCATTAATTGCACTACTGCTTTTTTACTGTTAAAGTATACATTTATTACATTTATACAGGTTTTTTTTTCTTTAGTGTATCAGCTAGACATTCATAATTATTGAGGTCTAATTATAAATATGGATTACATTTTAATAATGCAGTACTTGTTTTTTATCAGAACTTATACTGCATTACATACAGCAACAAATAATAAACACAGTACAAATCTTTAAAAAAGCCACAAATGTATCAAATGTTTATAAGTTCTTTATTAAGAAGACAAAACTATCATGCTTAACAAGTTTATAAGTAAAGCGCACATTTTTTATGTTAAGCCATCAAGCCTATTATTTACTAAGCAGCAATTTCAAATTTGTCTTTATCTGTTTTTTTCCAATTAAAAATGTAAGCTGCTGCAGTTAAAACAAGCTCACTGTCAAAACTCAAACTGTGCCTGTTTTAATTTAAAAGACAAATTAAAAAGGTCTGAATTCATTAAAGTAGCTTTCCATTTGTCTTCTCCAATTCCTTTTTCTCAGTTTATTACTCCACTTTCTTTAACATAAAGGCTAATATTCCAATTTTCTTTTGGTCCCTTGTAAAACAAGCCTTGACTTGCTTTGTTTACACAACAGGAGAAAAACAAAAGACGCACACTCAATTACCATAACACCTCATATACAGGAGCACTGCAGCTAAATTCTGTAAGGCCTAGAAATGCAGGGGCTGAAAAGATCAGTTTTTGTGATCAGCCAATTTACCTATCACCAATCAAGTATTTTTTAGTGAAATTTGGCCATTTTAGATCTGCAGCTGATCAGTCAGAGCATCTCTAGAACAGGCTATATGTGTTAGGGACATTTGTTGCTAAACTTGCACTTGCCATCCATCATCCAACCCGCTGAATCCAAACACAGGGTCACAGGGGTCTGCTTGTCAGCAGCAAGTAATAAAGGGATGGGTGCACACAGGTCTGGCCTGCAACCCTAATCCTCGGCGCAGTCCTGACCCCATTAAGATGAAGAGCTGTCCTCTCACTTACCTTAGTGTAATTCCTATCAGAACATTTTATGTTCCCCTTAAAATTGTTTACTTTGTATTTAAAAAAATTGATGAAAAAATAGGTTTGAACCCAAATAGCCAATTTCTTCTTTGTTCCCAGAACCATTAGCCATGATGTAAATTCTTACATACACAGATGGGATGGATTATGTTGGCCATTCAACACCTAGTCAGAGCTGCGTAGTTGGGCTGAACCATTCAGAAACTAGGTGGGGATTTTAGCAGAATACAACACTGTTTGGATGTTTCGTCGTTACATTCCAATTAGGCCTACATATAGAAGCTAGCCATGTGCCACACATGACTGATGCCTAAGTTCAGAATAAACTGCTGTACCACTGGTGATTTTGAGTTACCTGCTATGCATGATGACTTGAGACTTGAAAATATAGCCAGCTCTGACCATAATCAGTATTATTACTGCTTTGTGATGTCATGATATGTCAGACCCCTCACACACTTAGTCATATAGTGCCACAAAAATCGTTATCCCCTTCTCCCGTTCAGGGTGAGACATTATTTATGGATGGCCCCATAGATCAAAAAAAAATTATTAATTATAACATATAGACTTTAAATTCCATTCTGTGTTTGAAACTGCACAACACTTTAACTCTAGATTTAAAAAAAAAAACACGTATTTGTGGGTTTTCTCTGGGTAACAAAATTGTATTAGGTTAATTGGCATCATGAAATTTCCATGGTAAGACTAAGCATTAAAGTTATTATGTCTGTCCTGTCGTTAAACAATATTTCATCAAGGACTGGGTACTGATCATGTACCTGATTTTATTACATCTCAAAATCTTTAATCAAATAAATGGATGGTTGTTTTTAAATAGTTTCTTTTTATCACAGAGATAGTTTTTTTTTTCTTCTCAGTTATAGTTTATTTTATATTTAGATATAAAAACATCAAAGTTTACTCATCTAAAAAAAAGAAAAGTAAATGTAGCTCAAATATGCTAACAATAATTGCTCTTTTCTCTATTGTTATACATTTCTGGTACATTTCTGGTGTAGTAATTCTGTTTCCTTACTACACATTTCACACTTTTATTTTGATGTGCTTTTGATATTTTCAGGGTCTGCTGTTTTGTTGACATTTAGAAAAACACAGGATGCTAATTAAAAGCAAAAAAATGAATGCTAGATTATAGTCAATGTGGCAAGTTTTGAATAAATAAATAGCCCCAGAAAAAAATCACGCATTCTACTGTAAACATCACAGAATTATATCTTTAATTTCTAAACCCTTCAGAAAATATGTACCGCTGGCTTTTTCATTTTACCTTTAGATAATATACTTAACTTTCAGTTACAACTATTGATGCCCAAAGATATTTTAATAAGAGATTATTTAAAAATGCTCTAACATCATAGAAGCATTAACTGTCTTTTAGCAAAAGACTTGTAATAGGTTGATCAAAAAACTATTTCATGTATACTGGAATGACAATACTGTATACAGTGCAATATACATTTGAGGAAGAAATTTACAAGAAATTATGAGGTATGTGCTGAAAGTGTTCACCAGTAGTTTGAACACAAACAGAGAACTACATGAAAATGTTCATTGAATATAGGTCTGTACCAGAGCCCTGATACGGCCTTTTAATTATTTAAAAGATACACGTTCACTGAAAGTCTGTCATTTCCTGAAACACCTGTTTGACCAAAGACTTTTCCTTCCAGTTTCCATTCTGACTCTATTTTAATTGTGTAAACCCTCAAACATTTAAGCTAATCTCTGTTTAATACAAATGATCCATCTCTGGAAATGCACAATAATTGTATCTAACCTACAGTGGTATCATGTAAAAATTAGACAGGCAATAAAAAACACATTATTTAAGGTCATATACATTCACTTTCAAGAACAGATGCCCATACTATATGTACAGAACATAAATTAATGAAATAATAGCTCTCGCTAGTTAGTTTATGACACCTTTTATAAACCGTATGTGTTCAGATTTTTTTATATAAGTGCATTAACTTAGATGGCTCTTGGTCTGTGAAAAAGGAGCATTTGTGATTTTATTACAAATTTAACACTGTAAATATTGTAAAATTATACAGTACATGTTTTTTTTCTTTTAATTCAAAGAGTACAACTTTAGAAAGGTGGATCTGTAAGGTGAAATTTTTAAATATACAGAGTGTTCTGCTTTTCATTTTTACCTTTACTATACATCCTATTTAAGGGTAGGTTTCTGTCTGTGGCAATTGCAAATTGAAAAACATGAAATTGAAAATGTACAAAATATAGGTTTCATTAAACAATGGCCAGTAAGTTAGGAGTGATCTTTAAAGTATGTTTGTACAAATTAGTACAAGATTAAACAACTATAAAGTATTTGTAGACTCTCCTATAAGATCAATTATGTAAGGTAACATAGCGCATCTAGATATATAGTTACAGTATATACAATGATGGAAAATTTCAGTGACCATTCATTTTTCCTTTGAAATTATGTATTTCTTTAAAATTAAAGAAATTAAAACCATTATTCCCACTGTTATGCAAGTTGTATCTGTAATAAAAATAACTAGCACAGTGTAGGCTGTTTAACAAAAATCACAATTGCTATACTGTGACCTAGCAAAAAACACTTATAAGAAAGCTTTTAGCATCATATAGCTTACTGTGTAGGTGTGCGTGGGGATAGTAAGGCGTTTGCTGTGAAAGGTGCAAAGTAATTCAAATGAGACAAACATTTCCCATCTGTTTTGTGCATACCTAGTTTTCTAAGTGTTGTTTTTTAATAATGTGTAGTGAAGCTTCTGTCTCTATCAGATTTATTCTTCATATAATACTGTAAAATAAATTTCCTTTGTAGCTGTAAAAGTCTTAGACTGTAGTATTTCATTTTCTGAAACACAACAGCAGTCAGTCAGTGCTAGTTTAGTTTTCCTTTTACCTTTCTTTCTTCTTGTAAATAAATTCTTGTATGTCATTCAAGCTTCTGCCAATCAATGAAGTGCTTTTTTGGCATTGTTAAAACACTCAACATTTAAAAAAAGCGCTAGGTGTTGGGGTAAAAAGGCCACACAGACATTTCACAGCCTATAAATAGGACAGGAACAACACAACAGATCCTGCACTTGTAAAGACCCAGCTGCTTGTCCCAGACATTGTGCAGTTCCATTAAATTCCATCATTAATAAGTTAAGGCCAGGGTGCACCCCAAAGCTAATGCCAAGCAAAATACAAAAATTCTCTGTGCCACACTGAAGGTGGTACCATATGAGGCTTAAGGGTGGCATAACTGGTTTTCTGGGTAAATTTGAAAGGATCTTTAGGAATTTAGCATATTGATGTCATAAATAATGATATATTAAAAACACTATCATACTCTCTTCAATGTTTAGGTGTTTGTAAAGTTGAATACATTTTACAGTAGGTTTCAAAATTAAGTGAACAAACAGAAAAGACAAGTGTTGCAAAAATCTTTCTTGGTTGTGTGTAAATAAAAAAAATGTTCACGTCTGGGCTTAGTGATGACGCTATTTAAGGAGCCATAATATCTATCTATCTATCTATCTGTATATATATATATATATGGAAGAGAAGGTATGTGATACGGTTTGCATATTTGCAGCTGGAGATCCACAAAGGCAGAAAATGAATCATGTATCATAAAGTAGTTTTTATTCCTGAGCTTTCAATCAGTACCAGGGGTCTTCATCAGAGGATAAAGCTTAGACTTACAAGAATCAAAGGCAATATATAGCAATAAATTACGTGGGGGTGGGGGAGGAGGTGGCTAAGTCAGTGTGGTGACGGGGTCGGGGGGGGGGCCCCGGCGTTATTGGGTGTAAAGTCTTGTTCATTATGAATAAGTTCTTCTTAAGTTTGCATATGCTGGATTTATGTCCAAGTGTCTGTTGATGGCATTCTCATTTGATAACCAGGATTCAGCCAGCTCTCTGGCACTTTTAGTATTGGCTTTAAACGTTTTCAAATCGCTGCATTACCAGTTCTGCTAGAAGTCCTGATAACGGCGATCCCATTGGCGTGCCTTCTTTCTGAGTGCAGTATTTGCCGTTGAAATGAAAGTGAGTTTTTTGGCAGAGTGATATTAGGTGCATTATCTCATTAATCGACAGTTTAGTTCTTGTCTCTATGGTGGGTTCGCTTTCCAGTTTCATTAATAGTGTTTCTGTAGCCAGATGAATCGGTATCATGGTGTATAGCGACACAACGTCAAAAGAGACCATGTTTTCATCCTCGGCGACAGATACATCTTTTAAGCGCTGTAATGCCAACTCAGCACTGTTGACAGAATATTCCGAGTCATAAGTTAAATGTTTGAGTAACTGGAAAAGTCTTTTTGGCAAGTTGTAAGATGGTCCGCCTATTAGGCTGACCACTGGTCTGAATTTCAGTGGTGTTTTATGTATTTTCGGGAGTCCATAAAATTCAGGGCAGTTAGCATTGTTGGATTTCATTCTGTAATAATTCTGTTCATCCAGGTGGCTGTTATTCCGGAGTTTGGTCAGAGTAGTGTTTATTCTATTAAGTGTAGAACACCGCAACGGCGTCAGAAGAAAGGACTCACTATCATTGATCTATACGCATACGAAATCAACAGGACATACATTTAATTGGGAAAATGTACAAGTAAAATTTAAAGCCAACACTAAAAGTGCCAGAGAGCTGGCTGAATCCTGGTCCTCCCCACACCCCCCGTAATTTATTGCTATATATTGCCTTTGATTCTTGTAAGTCTAAGTCTGTGGATCTACTGCTGCAAATTTATATATATTTTTATATATATATATATATATATTTGTATATATATATATATATATATCTATATATATATATATATATATATACAGTGGAACCTCGGTTCACGAACATCTCGGTAAACGTACAAATCGGCTTACGACCAAAAAGTTTGCCAAACTTTTGCCTCGGTTCATGACCACGCACTCGGTATACGAACAAGCCAGTTTCCCTTTCGGTTTGTACAAGTTCAGTCTCTCCCTGTGCATTTCCTGTGCAGCGAACGAGCAAGAGAGAGAGAGCGCGACACACACACAGGCGCATGCGAGAGACACACACACACACACACACACACACACACACACACAGAGGCGCGTGAGACAGAGGCACACACACGCACAGGCACGCAAGACAGAGGCGCACACACACACACACACAGGCGCATGAGACAGAGGCACACACATACACAGGCGCGCGAGACAGAGGCACAAACAGGTGCTCCAGGCTCGCAAAAGAGACACACGCACACACGAAAGAGAGAGCGAGCGAGCAAGAGAGGGAGGGTTGGACACATAAGGTAGAAGAGGCTTGTTTTTGTTTTCAGTTCTGTTTACGGCGATCAGTTCATAGCGTGCATTGTGGCAATGTTACTTTTCTTGGTGGTTTATTAAATTACTGATTTTTCAAATGTTCATTTTTTTCCCTGTGCTTAAAACTCATTAAAAAAAAAAGTGTTTTTAGTGAGCGGTTCGTAGCACTATAGCCCGAACTATTGCAGTGTTAGTTTTCTCTGTTGTTCAAGGTTTTCTCAGTGTTATTCAATGTTTTTACATTTAGTTTACGCTGTGCATTCTATGGTATAATCTATACTAATAAAAAGCAAAGCCCTCAATGACTGACTGACTGACTGACTGACTGACTGACTGACTGACTGACTGACTCACTCACTCACTCATTCACTCACTCACTCACTCACTCACTCACTCACTGACTCACTCATCACTAATTCTCCAACTTCCCGTGTAGGTAGAAGGCTGAAATTTGGCAGGCTTATTCCTTACAGCTTATCTACAAAAGTTAAGCAGATTTCATTTCGAAATTCTACACATAACGGTCATAACAGTCGACAACGTCCGCTATGTTGAACTTTGTTATTTATGGCCCCATCTTCATGAAATTTGGTAGGCGGCTTTCCTGCGCTAACCGAAACCAATGTATGTAATTATTTCGGTGGTATGATGCCACTGTTGGCCACCATATTGAACTTTCCAACGTCACTAATTCTCCAACTTCCCGTGTAGGTAGAAGACTGAAATTTGGCAGGCTCATTCCTTATAGCTTACCTACAAAAGTTAAGCAGGTTTCATTTCGAAATTCTACGTGCAACGATCATAACGGTCGACAACGTCCGCCATGTTGAACTTTCTTATTTATGGCCCCATCTTCAAGAAATTTGGTAGGCGGCTTTCCTGCGCTAACTGAAACCAATGTACGTACTTATTTCAGTGGTATGACGCCACTGTCGGCTGCCATATTGAACTTTACAATGGTCTTTGTTACTTATGGGCCCATCTTCAAGAAATCTGGTACACGGGTTGCCAACGCTAACTGAATCCTACTTACATACATATATACGTCCATAGCATGCAGCTCGGTTACGTTGTGAGGCGGCCTTGGGTCCCCCACCCCAACGCCTCCCATGTTGTTGGCTGCCTGCCTATATAAGGCCGTCCGTCGCTCCAGTCTCTACATTCCCTTCCTTGCTTCGCCACGGGATTCACATCTCCCTGCTGATAACTGCAGCCTTTTTATTTAATCCACGGCTTCTCCGCTGTTTTATTGTTCATTTATTATGATTATAGTTATTGTGTAGGTATTTTAGACTTACTTTACATTGTTCGGGTACCTATTTCCTTTATCGTTCCAACCGTACCCCCATTAACATGTCTATCGAGGTGATCACCATCGATCAAAGAACTGTCACCGAGTGGTTTCCATGCCTGGAGATGGCACCTGCCTTTTCCATTCTCTTTGTTACATACTGCATGGCCATATCAGGCTCACTCTTGATATCCGGAGGAACATTGTGTCTTATATATTGAATGACTGGGACAGGTTCAAGGTATGGACTGATGACGGTACAGGAGATAATTATACTACACAGGAGCACTATAAGAGTGAAATGCTTAAGCCCTTCACCTATGGTTCTGCATGTGAGTTGATGGCTGCCGCTGAATTGCTCAGTTGTCGTTTTCAAGTGTACCGAAATAGCCAAATAATTTTACACCTTTCGACAACCGCCAATGCCTCTTAAACATCTTAGATTCACAGGTGACGATTTCAGTAATGGACACTTTAATGTTTATGAATGTTTAAACTCTCAAAAGCTCGATGTGAAGTTATCGGT
Organism: Polypterus bichir lapradei; assembly: GCA_026402145.1. Taxonomy (NCBI): domain Eukaryota; kingdom Metazoa; phylum Chordata; class Cladistia; order Polypteriformes; family Polypteridae; genus Polypterus; species Polypterus bichir. Next base: position 5,780,106 of record JANRMT010062831.1, read on the forward strand.
GAAACCGGTTGTATGCTTACAACGCTTGACAAATGCTGAATGTCACTTCAACACAAGTACTGCAAATACTGTCGTAATTGAAACAAACCATGAAACTCAAACCGATTATGACAGCAGCAATCCAAGCTGTGAGATTTGAGACAAGATTACTTTTCACATGGCCAACTGTACGTTGCATGCTCAAGAGTAAGCTCAGCACACAGCTTGGTCATATTACAACCGGAGGGCCGAACTGACAACGTCGTATACAAAGAGATCCTTAACAAATAATTATTGGTATATTTTCCCTCAGTTTAAAAAAGTTTAATTTTCTTGTTAATATACATTTTAAGGCAGTACTTTGCCACTGCGAAGCGTGGGTATTTTGCTAGTTAACTATATTTGTGCTTAAAAACTAAAAAAATATATATTTACATACAGTTCATATGGTCTGGAACGGATTAATTGTATTTACATACAATCCTATGGTGCAAATTGCTTCGGTTCATGACCAAATCGGTTTACGACCAGAGTTTTGGAACGAATTATGGTCGTGAACCGAGGTTCCACTGTGTTTATATATATATATATATATATATATATATATATATATAAACACAGATATATATATATATCATAAAAAAAAAATCCAGGGAGAGAAACATTAGGGAGATGAGACGTGATCTTCACGTGAAGATCACGGAATACACTTAAAAGACCCGCGAGACGAAAGAGATTGGCCACGGAGCGTCTCGCGGGGACCTTAAACTTGAGACTTTTTGCCAAGAGTTTGACCCAGGACCATCTCGCGGGGACATAGAACATGAGATTCTTGTAAGACATGCCCTACTTACAACCAATATCAAATAAGACCACGGGCAGGAAAAACACTCAGTCGAGAAAAGGCTTTGAGCACACACAGATCCAGGGCTCTCAGTGCAGGACAATACGTTATAGATGAAACATCGACGACTAAGCAAAGCAGAAAGAGCAGCACAAAGAAAACAGACTCAAAAGCATTGGAGAGAAAAAAAATGCAAAAAAGAAAAAGAATAATCAAGGTGCAAATTCAGAAAATAAGTGGAATTGGAAAAAAAGCACGTCCAATCGGGCTCAGAATTAAAAGACAAAGAGTAAAAGACAAAGTAGAAATTCAAAAAGACGTTCAAAAACGTTGGCGCTATACACATGCAGAGCAGGTTAGAGATTATGAAAGCAGTGGAATTCAAAAGGCTCAAATAAAAGTTGGCGCGATACAAATACAGAAAAAGTTAAATTAGAAAGTATCAAAAAAAAGAAAGTAAAGATCACAGTAGCATAAACAAATGGAAATTATTACTCGAAAAAAAGGGAAAATAATCACCACGGACCAGAATTCATTGGAAAAAAAAGCAGGACAAAGCAAGGACAGACATGGAGGACAAAGAGTAGAAAACAAAGTAAAACATCATAAAGAGGTTAAAAAACGATGGCATGATACACATGCAGAACAAGATACAGAATATGAAAGCAGAAAAAACGAGTGTCAAAAAAAAGAAAGTAAAGATCGCATTAGCGCAAACAAAGAGAAATTATTACTCAAAGAAATAACGAAAAGGCGAACAGAGATTGAATACATGGACATAGGTGATATGTCAGAATTATGTAAACATTGTAAGGCTTGGAAGTTTAAGTCAGAGAATTTCAAAAATGGGGTTTGCCTCACATACATTTATTGGTTACTTTAAAAAAAAAATTATTAACTGCTGATGATGTAGATTGTTTTGTCTGTGCTAAAATTCCAAACAGAGAAACCTATCCTGAATTATGGTACAAAGTCATTAAACACATGTCTCACTGACCTCATTTAAAAGATTCAGCATGTTGGGACTCGAAAGATTCCAAATATTGTTTTTAACAAAGTTCTGAAATAAAAGTGAAACTAATGAAATAGCAACAATTCAAAGCAAAAAAAATCTTAAAAGTGTGTATCTGGAAAACCAAACACGGGGGTTGGCGAGCGAAGTGAGCAGGAGGAGAAGCCCCCTAATATATATATATATAAAATCCTAAGCCTAAAAGTGCAACGATTTTGTGCAATGATTTTATATCACGTTTTTTCTCACGCTTTAAATGGGGTTTATTTTAAAACCTACATACATATGTTTGGTATCTTTTCAGAATTTATTGACCTTTAATGTGATGATGTTAGATTTTCAGATTCTTATTCTGTTTTTAAATTATAAACTAAAAAATGTTAAGAACTCATGTTTCACGAGACAGGACTTTGTGCCAAGAGATTTAACCATGCCCGGGGCCAGAAACAAAAGACAAAGAGTAGGAAAGCTGCTGTACAGGCTTTTAAATGTTGAAGCACCGTGCACAGCAAGCCAGCAGCTGATTGAGCAAAGAGGAGGTAAAAACAAAACTGAATTTGTTTCCCATTGTATCACCATTTAAGAGGGGATTTCGGAGGAGTGACCGCATCTACTTGGGGTGCCGCCCTCTTCACAACACGAGTGGCAGAGATGTGAAGTGGCTGGCGTGTAGCGCAGGCCGGGGGGGTTGGTGAGTGAAGCAAGAAGGGGGCGAACCCCTTAGTATGTATATATAATGTAAGAGATGGCCAGCAGCTCAACCCGGCCAGGATGCCCCTGCGATGGAAGGATGAGGGAAGGCAGATTTTGAAGGACACTGCCTCCCCCAAAACGCTAGATAGCAGCTCCCCTGGAGTGTAGCAGTGCCCTGGATTCACGCAGGGCATCCTGGGACTTGGAATTCAGTTTCTCAGCCCTGTTGGGTGCTGCGAGTGCCGCCAGGGGGAGCTGTCAAAGGACCTGGGGACTCATCCTTTCCCTATAGCCTGGAAGTACAAGGTAGTCATGAGGACGGAAGCCCCAAAGTACTTCCAGGTTGAAGAAAAAGCCAGTTCTTCATTAGACCGGGTCAAGGACTTCATAAGGGACTGTTGACGACCCAGTAAGCGAGTCGGAGTCGGGAGGTGTAGGACAGAGCTTGCTGGGAGGTGTGGAGAAGAGAATTATTATTATAATTATTGAGAATATTGTGTTCATTTAATTGCCTGTTTATTGTGGTTGGGGTGCTTTGGAGGCACTGTTTTTCAAAAAGAAACATTAAAATACTTCCTACTGCTTTAACCCTGTGTCCTGTGAGTCTGCCTTTTGGGTTTAAGGGGCAACAGTGACCCCTGGCATGTACTATATATATATATATATATATACATATATATATATATATATCGAAGCACATTAGTGAAGTATAATACATGATGTCACTGTTAGAAATAGATAAATATGTACTCTTCACTGGTAGAACCAATTTTTACAGTTAATATCGCCCCTGGACTTCTGCCTGTGAATGTTCAGACATTGATTTCTATCTCTGGGAAAAGTACATTCAGTATTAAAGTTACTGAAAAATAAAAAGAAATATCAAACAAAAAACTGTACCTTTTAAAAGAAGCAGGATTCATAGCAAGGAAATACAAATATTATAAATCATTTGGGTATGTTTCGAATTGAAAAGGCTTTTCTGGAATATTGGGCATTTCTGGAAAAAATAAAATCCTTTACCTGAATATGCTTTTAGTTTTGTATTTTCAGAAACCCCATTCTGCAATGCCTCTTTTTCACTACAGCCTTAGAAGAGTTCTTCATGTTGGCTGCTAAATCTAAACTTATAATACCATATTTCCCAAGGTGCATTAAAACATTCAGTATCCAATAAGGTTTGATTGTTTACATTGATGCAAATTACATTGCAACACTGTGAAGATAGTTTTTATTTATTTGTTTTTAATGGAGGTTTTTCACAACCCTTGAGAGGAGTAAAAATTTCCACATAATACTATGTTACATTCTCATCCAGTTAATCTCTAAATTTCTTCAAAAACTTCAAAAAGACCGCAAATGTAACAGTTTTGTATATAAACCATGTACAGTTTCACAAGTACTGTCACATTACCATGATACTGTAAGCACAGGGAAAGTGTAGAGTATGCTAAATATGAAATCATATATTTTAATACATTTTTCTTCATCATGATTCCAGGGGTGGCAAAATGCTTTATTTTGGTCAGACATGAAAGTAAGAATTTCTCTTTACTGTATCACCAGAGATATAAAATGTCAGGTAATAAGGGAGAAGTAAAAGGAAAGAAAAAGCAAAAGTCAAATACAAGTTAGAGTCTGAGCCAGAATGTAAAAAATATAGCAAAATGTCTAATGCCCTGAGAAGAAGTAAACAGCTTAATGAACTACAATGTTTTAATCCAGAAACTTGGAAACTAAGACTCTGTTATATTAAACAGAACATGGTAATGATGTCACGTTATGGAGAGAGCAGCAGACTCACAGCAGTGGCGTAGCGTAGTGGGGGCAGCAGGGGCGGCCCGCACCAGGCGGCACTTTTAGGGGGCGGCAAAGAATTACTGTATATTTTAGTCTTTTAAATTGAAATACCTAAATAAGGGGGCAGCGAAATTTTCCTCCGCGCCGGGCGGCTGACACCCACGCTACGCCACTGACCCACAGTGACAAGAGGAACACTCAGAAAGGTAGGAATCACAATCAAGCACACAGTACGGTACAAATCAGTAATGAAGAGTCATCATGAAAACAATAAAAATACGTACATCTACAGCTATATCACGGCAATATACATCATTGCAAAAAAATGTCTTTAATGTCATACCTTACCATATGGATTAGAGTTTGTTTATCAGTTGTATCTAGGGTTTAAAATTCATAGATATTAAGTTTTGTGAACTTTTTCTGTGTGTTCTACATGCATATTTTTGTTGTGTATTTATTTTTTTTACATTGATTTCATATATTTAACCTCTGCTATAAAATGCCATTAACATTACAAACAAAGCAAACAAAAATTCCATTTTAAGCCAAAAACAGAAAAAGGTCAAAGTCTTTATTAATGTGTTTCAAGAAAAAGTTTTGAACAGTGCTTTATGGTGAAGGTGAAATTAGACTTTGAAGTTTAATTTTAAGTTTATAATTTTAGTTTTACATTAACAAAAAAAAGCTTCTTGTACAATCTGAAAATTTCCCAGCATAGAAGGGAATATTTTTCAGCAAAGAACAAATAATACAAAATCCACACCAGGCTGTCAAAAAAGGCTAGTATGTCAGTAACCTTCAAGTGATTTCAACCTAGTTTTTTTTTTTTTTTTTAATTTTTCAGCCTTCCGTACTCTACTGCATTCTGCAATTTTAACATTACCAATGAACGAATTTACATGATTAATGTGTTATAATAAAAAATGATTTAGGAACGTTAAAAGATATTATAGCAGCTGTGCAAACCAGCCACCAGGTTCACACAAGCCAGTGTGGTTTTAGTGCCGGTCCCAAGGCTGGGTAAATTGGAGATGGTTGTGTCAGGAGCATCTGGCATAAAACCTGTTTCCAATAAAACATGTGGATGAGAAATGGAATGTCCATACTGGATCACTCGAGGCCCAGGTTACCAATGATTGCCACTGATGCTGCTGTTCCAGAGAAAGAAGGCAAAGGAGGACAAGAGGGGGAAGCCCTGTGCTGGCTGGGATTGGCTCCAGCACACCCCCATGCCCCTTTATTAGGATATAATGGGTTGGGTAATGGATGGATGGATGGAATGTTAAATGTTTGCTCTGCAGGTGGGATGTGAGATAATGGAGACAGAAGATTTCTGGAGTGAGTTAGGCTAAATGGTGGAGAGTATACCCAAAGAAGAAAAAGTGGTGACTGGAAACAGTCTTAATGGGCATGTTGGCAATGGGGACAGTGGTGATGAGCATGGGCCTTATGTATAAATGGTGTGTACACACAGAACTGTTGCATACGAATGTTTCCACGTTTAAATTGTGATGCATAAAACCTAAACTTGGCATAAAACCACGCACATTTCCACGGTAGCTCATACCCTGTCATACGCAAGTTCTCCGCTCGGTTTTGCAGACTGGCGACACCCAGCGTCAAAGCAATGCTACTGTTCCTGTGTTGTTTATCTTTCTTTTTCAGATCCACATCCCTGACGCGGCTTTATAAATACACTGAAATTAACCGCATATTGTTTATTAGTTTAATGCATCTGATTGTAATTAACCTGTAACAATATAATGGTCCACAGAATGGTCAAACTATTCTAAATACCATAGCTGCTTTAGCGTTATTACTCTCACTGCACCTTCTTCTTCTTCTTTCAGCTGCTCCCGTTAAGGGTTGCCACAGCGGATCATCTTTTTCCATATTACTCTCACTGCACCACTCAGAGCAGCTGATCAGAAAGAGAATTATTGGTATACAGCATCAAGCACACGCTGCCTCAGCCATGCTTCCTATTTGAACTGCTTCTTACATGGCAAACGCTTCAAAACCTTTCCTGTACAGACCTCACGGTTCAGAAATAGTTTCATCTCAAGAGCTCTAAACGCAATCAATCACTCCATCAACTGCTCCTTGTAGAATTGTCTGTACTTATAAGTACAATTACCTCACTGTAAACTTGCGATACAGCTATAATATTGCACAACTTGAGCCAGTTTATAAAGCGCGTATTTACATATGATGACAATATCATTTTTAAGATGAAATGCAGCAAAATATGTTTATTATATTATACAGATAAAACTTAAACTTTATTTAAATAATCTATATTTTTAATAATTAAAGGACACGATGTCGCTACGCTAGCAAGGATCTGGCGCTCCGTTCACAGATTGTTTCTGCCTCGCACTGTATGCTTGACTGGGACTGGTGTGAAGGATGGAATAATTAAACATGTACTACGAAAATATTTTAATGTTCCTTGAAAGTTTTGAAGAATCGACGTTATAAGCTTACAGATGGCTTAACGTCTGTTACAGAGCTGACTGTGTGGCGATTGGGTATTTGGAGAAAGAAAAGGAAGGACAGGAATTGGAGGTTAGTACGTTTATTACTGCTGCAATAAATTATTTCATCGAAGGTCGCGTACAATCACTGCGCCACTGTGTTCCCATGTTTAATAACATGCTTTAACTCCTGTCATCATGAAAATGATATCACGTATACATCTCAGTATTTTAGTTATTCAGAGAGCTGTAATATCACGAATGTAATGGATTCTGTGTCCTGTTGGAGGAATAGAAAGCCGGTTTAAGAAGCACATAGTGATTCACACACATAGAGCACATAGAAGATCAAATACAAAACAAAGCATTTAATGTGCTACTTTAGTTACGATGGGATTTGAGAAACTAGTAAATTAAATGATTTTAAGATTAAGTTTATGATGTTCTACTTTAATGACAAAATAAACTACGTGATTAAAGTGGAAATTTCGAGATTAAAGTTGACATTTAGTGCTTTTTCCCCACTGTGTGCCTTTTTTTTTTCTCTGTACCCTAATAAGCTTTCATATGACACTTAGACAGTGGGCTATGACTCACCTTTTCACAGTGACTTTGATATGTGACTTCATTTATATTTTGGGCACTGTGTGACTTTTTGAACTTTAACTTTCAACTTTCTCTGACAAGCTATGTCACTCGATCAGCTTCCTTTTCTTGTTTATACCACTGTTTAAACCAACAAATAGTAAATTTTTCCTTGCCTCCACTTGGTATTCGCTGAAATTCTTCTATTTTCCCTCGTACTTTTGCCATTGTCTTTTCATAGAAGGCTGACCTTAAGGGCTATTTATATTGATTTACATAGTCAAAGAGGCGTAATTCTGGGAGGAGTTGGGGCGGGACAGCAGGCAGGTGCACGTGCGTTACTTTTCATGCTGATCGGGATTTAAGTAGCGGAACAATGTGGAAGCGTAGCTAGACAGCATCTATTTGTGGTGCACAGGATGAATTTTGGGGTGAGAAAGAATGACTGAATATAGAAAATGAGAGAGAGTGTAGGTTGGATGAGGTGGAGATAGTAATTCACGAAGTACTGGGTATCAGCGACGCTGAAGTGAGGCAAGCTATGAAGAGGATGTAAAGGGGAAAAGCAGATGGCTCAGATGATATACCAGTGGAGGCATGGAGATATTTACGTAAGATGGCAATAGAGTGTCTAATTAGATTGTTTAACAAAATCTTGAAAAGTGAGATGATGCCTGAGGAGTGGAAAAGTATATTAATACCAATTTTCAAAAATAAAGAAGATGTGCAAAGCTGTAGTAACTACTGATTACAGCCACACCATGAATATATGGGAAAGAGTGGTGGATGCTAGGCTGAGAGAAGAGATAGCGATCTGTGAACAGCAATATGGTTTCATGCCAGGAAAGAGTACTTTAGATGCAATGTTTGCTTTAAGAATGTTGATGGAGACTTACAGACAAGATCAGAAGGAACTGCATTGCATGTTTGTGGATTTAGAGAAAGAGTATGACAAAGGGCCAAGAGAGGAGTTATGATACTGTATGAGGAAGTTGGGAGTAGCAAAAATGCATTGAGAGTGGCAGAAGATCTATGAGGAGACTTTGACTGCAGTGAGGTGTGTGGTTGGAATGACAGCCTGATTCAAGGTAAGAGTGGTATTACATCAAGAATCGACTCTGAGCCCTTTCCTATTTGTAATGGTGATGGATAGGTTGACAGATGACATCAGTCAGGAGCCTCTGTGGACTATGATGTTTGCGAAAGACAGGAGAAGAAGAGGTATGCAGTAGAGAGAAGGGAAGTGAGAGTCAGTAGGATTAACACGGAGTACATCTGAGTATATGAGAGGGAAGGTGGTGGAAGGGTGCTACTGCAGGGAGCAGAAGTGGTGAAGGTAGAAAAATGTAAATACTTGGGTTCAACAGTCCAAAGCAATGGAGAGTGCAGGCAGGGTAAACTGGGTGAAGAAGAGTGGCAGGATAAGAGTGGCACAGTGATAGAAGAGTACCTGCAAGAGTGAAAGGGAAGGTCTATAAAATGGTAGTGAGACCAGCTATATTGTACGGTTTGAAAATGGTACCACTAATGAAAAGAGAGAGTTGAAGAGTTGGAGAGTTGAAGATGCTATGATTTTTCCTCAGATTAATGAGGGCAGACAGAATTCGGAATAAGTATATCAGAGAGACAACACAGTTACGACAGATTGGTGACCAAGTGAGAGAGACTACATTGAGATAGTTTGGGCATGTGCAGAGGAGAGATGACAGGGTAGATCAGAAAAAGAATGTTAAGAATAGAACCGCCAGGCAAGGGGAAAACAGGAAGTCCAAAAAGGACGTTATGATTGTGGTAAGGGAGGACATGAAGGCAGTCCGTGTGGTGGACAATTATGGGCAACTCCTAAATTGTAGCACCCAAAAGAAGAAGAAGAAGACAGCAGCTATGAAGCAGTAGGATTAGCATGTGCACCCCCCCCCCAAACCCATTGCCCCAGGTAAAACAAACTACTGTCATTACACTAAAAATCCAATTACCCTTCGTTCTCTCAGAATATAGAACCAATATAGGAAGCACTTTAAGACAGAAAAGTTTTATCGATTGCATCTCTACATAACAACCACCTTTTTCAACCATCTCAAACATATACACTATTCAATGTCTAGAAAATGTCTAGGATTAAAACTCTTAGAAACTTGTACATTGATAATGTCTTTGTATCCTACAAACAATTACGCTTCAAATACAACTTCTCATCAACACAATTCCTCCACTGTTTTCAAGCTAGAAACTTTACTAAACAAAACCTGCCCAATTTTCCTCATCTTCCACTTTGTTCTGTTCCAGAAGAATTTTTGATCAGTCTTGAAGACTCAGATAGCATCCCTACAGTTAATAAAAATATTTTAAAGCCTCCTCCTTTCAAAGACCCCAGAGTACATTGAGGAAGGGATCTGTCACTCAGAAAAGAAGTGGAAGGTAGCCATGCCCAGAATGTACTCAAGCTCTATATGTTTAAAGCATTCAGTCATTTAACTTAAAATCTTTTGTCAAGCACATTTACCTCATTTAAAATTGTCCAAAATGTTTCCAGGGCAAAATTCAACCTGTGAACACTGCTATCTAGCTCCCGCCTCACTTGGCCACATGTTCTGGGCGAGCACCAAACTAAAATCATTCTGGACAAAATCTGTGCATGCCTATCAGACAGCCTTGGGGTCAGAATCACGCCTTACCCATTAACAGCTTTGTTTGGTGTACTCCCAGATGGGATTAAAGTGAAGTAGGACAAACAAACTATAATTTCATTTACTACAATACTAGCACGTAAACTTATATTGCTCAACTGGATGAATCCCACCCCACCACTCTTAAGTCAGTAGGTATCCAATGTTCTATACTACTTGAAATTGGAAAAAATAATATTCTCACTTAGAGAATCTGTTCAAAACTTTTTACAAATATGGCAGGATTTAATAAATAACATTTTAGAATAAGCTTCCATATCAGGGAATAGGATACCCTTCTTTTCTTGTTCCTTTTATTATAGAGTATCTTCAGTTGCTGGCTCCTTTGTCTTTTTCTTGGGTGGGGGTCAAATTTTGCTTTGATTTGTTAAATTTGACTTAACTGTATGGAATGTTATCTGTTTCTAATTTAAAATCAATAAAAATGTAATAGAAAAAGCATATCAGTGAAGAAACAAAGACTTACTGACCCACTGTAGGAATCTCTTTATTGGTCAAATCTAGCAGTGGTGGATGACTGCTGGAATAGCACATGAAATATCTTTGGTCAGGCTGTTTGCATAAGCTCACTTCAAATTTTTAAGAATCCAAAAAAAGACAGCTTAAAACCATACATTTATCAAAGCAAACTAACAAAATTACACTAGGGCAAATCTACTGACATAATTCTTAGAAGCGGACTTTTTGTGTTTGTTAAATAGCATAACATAGTATAACAGTCTTAAAACTCAGTTAATCCAATAAGGCATGCTATGTACTCATAAATGAAAAAGCATAATAATAAAAAATAGCACAATATTGACAACACACTCATAGTCATGAAATAGTCACGGCCAACAAAAAATATCTCATAAATGCTACATTGTCACTTCGAGCTCTTCAAAAGCAGACTGTTCCCGACGCAGACCACAATACTGTGTATCACTATTCCCAGTAAAAAGACAAGAATATAATTAAGAGGAGACATTGCTCTTTTTTTCTTCTTAAAGGAAGAAAAATTTCAACATTGACAATCTGTTCTTAGAGAGAATACCGTCTTCCAACCTAAATGTGTGAGTAATTGTTATTGTATAGCATCTTTTTTATGAATTGATTACTTGTGGATTTGCTGCTTTCATTTACAGTAAATGTAAAATTTTCACAAACAAGGAGTTTAAAAGATGTATGCATCAAATCTAGCATGGTTATTTCCATTTCATTTAGCAGTAGCTTTAGGAGTGAACAAGAATAATTAGTTGGGAGAGGAAAAAACATTCAACGGATACATTAGAGCATTTAGTATCCAGTGGCCTGATGGGTAAGCATTATGTTTCTTTAAAATGCAGTTGTACTTTGACAATACAATAAAAGGCAGGGTTATCAGACTTGCATTAATTACAATCCATAGATACTATTTTATTTCCTGTACTGTATGTCTCCACAAAATCAATTGATGAAAAAATATTTTACTTCAATATTCTATACTTTGGCATTGATATGATCCATTGATTCATGAAACTTACTTTTCACACTGATTTATCTGTATATCTATCATACTTGCATTTTCATTTTATAATAGTCAATAACATGCATTAGACATCACAGATAACATCTATTAATGACTTAAAAGGATGCCAGTTCATCATATAAATTGATTTGTTCCTGTTTATAACTCTCTTTTATAGTATTAATAAATTTTAAATATTTATTAGACCTAAAAAAAAGATATATGTAAGCTTCAATCAATACAAAGTCTCCTACATAAAAGCCACTTGGATCACTACAATTTCTATAGTTTGATACAGGGAAATTGTTCTCCAATGCACTACTGTAAAGACAAAGAATAATATCAATGAGACAAAACTCCCAATGATTGTGTGTGCATTTATTCATTTTTTTATTTAAGAAATATCACATGGAGAAATAACAGCATTCCCGCAGGTCCTAGACAGCTAACACAAGTTTCTTTGTCCCCGTCTATTGGACATTTATACAGGGCCAGTCAAGAATTCCCAATTAACTGAAATGGAGATATGTGAGGAAATCCTGACTACATCAGGGAAAATACACAAACACCATACACGAAACAACTGACTATGGGATTCAAACCCAGGACACTGTATCTGGAAGAAGCAGTGTTATCCAGAGTGTTACATGTTGACTGCCTGAGCACATTTTTTAGCATAATGCTAACATAGTGCACTTCATCCTCATTGCCTTTTTAAACACTTGTGCACACTCCATGAGCACAGTATGATAAGTCACATGTCCACTGACAATAGTGAGGGCATATCATCGTCACTGATGGTTGTAAGAGTCTTTAATTGTGTTTTCATAGAAATCTTTAATATCCAAGAATAAAAAAAGTAAATTAGTCAGTGTCAACTGAGAAATAGATTTTTAATTTTTTTTTCCTTCACGATTGCTTTCATTTTTAAATGTAATCCTTACTTACTTACATACTTCATTTTTGTTCTTTCTTTATGTGTAATTATAATAAGATACAATACTATATATAGTCTTCTCTGTTTTTATGTTTTGCTCCAGTATTAAGGTCAATGTCACCTCTCTGCTTAATGTCTGCACCAAAAAGAAGGTGAATGCTGTCATGCTAGAATGGTTTATGGATTTTATTATGGTATTAATCCTCGAACATTACAGAGAAAAGAGGTAAAAATGATAAAAAGAGTATGTTATAATGAACCACTGCATGATATAATGAAATCAAGGATCTGGCATAAATATCAAGGGTAACTGCCCCAATGTCTTCATTTACTGCATGACCACCATACTGTCATACACTCTAAAACACTCCTGCCCATTCTGCATCAAGTTACCAATCAATTATCAGTTGTTCGCCACTAGCAATAATTTCTATGTCATTTAGAAAAGCCATTAGCAAAAAGAAAAAAAAGTGAATCAAATGAAAAATGATGTAAAAAGGAATCACTATTAGTTGTACCGAATCAGCCCACAATTAAAACATTATCTTTGACACTAGCATGTCATTCAAAAAGTGCACATTGCTATATACTATATATTTAAAACATGATTCATCTATCTTGAAATGTTGGAAAACTAAGCAATTTTCTAAATATGCAGGATACTGAGAAATTAATTCATGTATTTACTTCTAGTATGATGGACTATTGCAATGTGGTGTTCACTGGCTGTTCAAATTGTTCTTTATACAGCTTTCAGTTATTTCAAAAATAGAATTATTACAAGAATAAGAAAGTATAAACACATAACTCAAGTTCTTAAGTCCTTACACTGGGTTCCGGTTAAGTTTAGGGCAGATTTCAAAATCCTCCTTTTGTGGCAGGGACGCCCCTGTGACACTGGGACCGGGGGAGCACACTACATCCCCCAGAACGCGTGGTGGCAGCCCTCCTGGGTTACATTAGGGCCACAGGCATAGGAATTCAGGGCTAAAACCTGTTGGTCTCTGTGGCCACCACCCAGAGGAGCTGCACGGCTTAATGAGCCCGTGTGGGTTGGAATGCAGCCACACCCGGAAGTGCAGTCTAATTAGGCCAATTGCCACCTGGAGCACTTCCGGGAGGGCTGTAAAAAGAGCCTGCAGCCACTACTCAGGGCACCAGAGTCGGGAGGACGACGACGACAACAACAACAACAACAACGCTGCCTGGGAGGAGTGGAGGAAGAAGAGTATGTTTTTGGGTGTTTTTCTTTTGGTGTGTTTTGGGTACTGTGTAGGGCCTGTGGGACACGGGGAAGATGTGCCCCACGGCTGAACACAAAAATAAAACCTTTTTGTTTATTTTTATACGTGCCTTTGCTTTCAGTCTGTGTTGGGTCAATGCCTACGTAGCTCCTTTGCCACAATATAAAGCCTTAAATGGCCAAGGCCCTGCTTACTTATCCGAACTAATCATTACTTACAAACTTGAGTGCACATTAAGATCTCAAGATACCGGTTTGTTTATAATTTCAAGGATTAAAAATAATAGTGGGAGGTCAAGCTTTTTGTTGCAGTGCCCCAAATCTGTGGAATGGTCTGCCTAATATTATAAGAGATGCCCTATTTTGTCTTGGTTTTTAAATCCCAACAGAAGATTCACTACTTTAGTTTAGCAAACCCTGAGTAAAGTTACTGATTAGTTATGGGTACATTCTCTGTTGTTAGTCTTTAGAACTAAAATATAAATATGAAATTTATAACCTGTTACTATCTCTCGCCTATTCTGTTTCTGTTCTCTGTATCCTCACTTGGCAATGCTCTAATACCAAGTTGTTTTCCTGCCTATAGAAAAGACATCTCAGATTAAGAAGCACTGGAATCATTGGATAGAAGGGTCTCTTCGTCAGATGAGTGGCACAGCACTGAGTCTGCTATAGAATGTCCAGTAGGAAGGAGGCAATGACTTCAGGACTCTGACTGTGTCTGGCTTGTCAGACTCCTTTTCTACAATGTGACCGTGATTCTACAATTAACTGATGGACAGATGTTGTTGTTTTTCACTTATGTTAATTAGTTTCTAACATGTTTTTGATGTATTTGAACAAATCTGTATCCTCATGTGATAGTTCTGTATTTAGTGAGTGGTATAATCTATTCTTGCATTTTTCATTTAGAGTTGCAACGCTCTGTGTCTGCACTTGGTGAGGAGCATTGTGCAAAAATAAACTAGTCTGTACTATTGCGTTGTATTTCTAAGGTGGCAATAATAGACTAGCCATCTAGCTCTGTTAAGAAGATTACTTATGTTCTCCTTTGTGTATCGTATTAATCTAATTTTTTGACACCCTTTTCACTTCCAACCTATTGGGAAGGGGGTCTTTCGCCTTAATTGTCTTTCCCAAGGTTTCTTCCATTTTATTTCCCAACAAGGGTTTTTTTTTTGGGGGGGGGTCCTCATCTTCTAATGGAAGTCAAGGTTGGGGGGCTATCAAAAACAGGGCCTGTTAAAGCCCATGGAAGCATTCCTTGTGTGAGTTTGGGCTACACCATACAGCCACCTGGGATGATGGAATGAATGCAGGTGCCCCAGCTTTCCATGAGACCAGCTTTATCAAATCCTCTCATATGAAGTCTGGAAACAAAGAGGACTGAATTAAAAACTTTTATGTTAGGTAGAATGCCCAGTGGAGGCTGGGCAGTCTTTTGACCTTGGAACCCCTGTAGATTTTGTTTTTTGTTTTCTTTTTCTGTCTTCCTGGCCATCTTGACCTTATCACCAAAATCATCTTTAGAGACTTACATCATGAAATTATATGGAAGGATGCTACTCTTCTACTTGACATTCATCTGTTTTTTTAAGATCGTTTTGTTTTTTTCTTTGTTACATATTCTTTAATATTATTGAGAACTCTTTTTTGTCTTTCTTTTCCTATAACTTTCTCTTTGACATTTTGTAAAGCACTTTAAGCTACATTGTTTGTATGAAAATATGCTATATAAATAAATTTTGTTCTTGTTGTATACGACAAATAAATTGTTGTTGAAAGTAATTCCTATTTAGAGCAGGAAAGCATCTTCAAATCTTCTGGAGGCTGCACATTGTATATCTGTAAACAGTTTCACATACAACAATGTAGAGTACACCTAGTCACCTCTGGGTTACAATTGAAGTGCTAGGGAGAAAAGGTCTAACTTTTTACATTGATTCAAAGACACAATCCGATTTCCTCAGATATACATACAAGCAAAAATAATTTATTGAATTGTAGAAGCTTGTTTCTCATTTTGGTGAATAGAGTGTTGCAGAGCATTGTAGGGCCTTTTGTGACATATTCAAAACCGAAATAGAGGCCAAATGTCCTAAATAATATAATTAACATAAATGATTATATTTGGAATATGAAAGAGACAGAATAACACCAGGACTAGAAGACATACTAAGAAAACAAAGAAAACTAAAATCTGCTATTCCTCTAGTTCTTGGTTTAACTAAATATATCTAACTTGTGGGATGTTCACTGTTCTCTTAGCACTGTACAAGCTCTCCTTATAATACCTTTGATTGTTCTCTCCAATTCTGGCCTTTCTTTCTTCCACCAGTCAAGTCCTTGCCTGTATTTAACCCAGAACACCTCACTTCTGCCCTTTTGTTGTCTGGTGGAGATCAAGTAAGGTACTTATCAATTCCCTACTGGCAAACGATCATTATAACAATAGGAATTGCCATCGATGTTCTCTTTCTTACTCGACATAATAATGATGATGATAAGAATGATGAATGCTTGCCCTGTCAGAAACTACCTATGTTGTATTGCCAGAACAACAAAAATACTGTTCTCTTGTGGCAGATCTTCTGCCTCACAGTCTTGGTCCTGATGGAATAGCCCTTTATGTTATAAAGATATTTAACATCATATTTGTAATTCTAACAGTTTTTCTTATTTTTGCTTGTCTTCTTTGTTAGCATTTATTCCTTGGATTCAAAAGCACTCCATGCTGACAAGTCTTGCAAATTTCAGTAGTGCTGTTGACAGTTTTGGTGAACAGGTGTGAATTTACTTGAACTTGTATTTGAATATTGTTTTCTCATTTTCGCCTAAATATTCAAAAGAAAAGCAGAAAAAAGAAAACAGACTAACACAAATGTAAATTATGATGCATTAATTACTTTCTAATCTGCTATATTTATTCTAGTTTTAACCATTAGTGTTATAAAATGCTAAATTATTTTAGCCATATAATATTTAAAAGATGTTTCAATAAAGTTACCTACACTCCTGTATACCTCATGTATAACGCCCTGCATAGAATTCACAATAAAATACGAGAAATACCCCATCAGTCACCCAGATGAAAATCTCCTGTGGCTAAAATCCCAAGGGTGGACAGAACTTGCAAAGGAGCAGGTAGAGCACAATTCCTCAAAATCTGCCTTTGTAAAGTTCAGCACACGGTTCCAAGAGGATAGTTCTCAGAAATCTAAATCAAGTTAGAAGCGTGTCATCATGGGACAAAAAATCAGTATGATCTCTAAATATGCGTTCTCTTCTAATTCTTCCATTTGTGTTGTCTTCTAATAACACTAAAGTAGCCATGGTAGTTGGAATTGTTTGGCCATTCTGTGCACCATTTTATTGTTACATATTGATTGAAATCAAGTGCTTTAAATTTTTAAACAATATGCAATTCATTTCGGTATATTTGATAAAGCCTGCATCATGGATGCAAATATAAAAAAGAAAGGAAAACCACACAGAAACAGTAGCACTGCTTTGATGCTGGGTGCTCTCCGCTTACAAAACAGGGCAGAAACATGTGTATGTATAGTCTGAGGCTGCCATGAAAATGTGTGTGGCACTCATAAATCTCGATGCGAGCATGGAAACAGGAGTATGCAACATTTTTGTGTGTACGTGTTACCGCTAAAGCTCCATTAATAATATAGAATGCAATATCATGTGGCACCGTACATCCTAAATCACATTCTTAATAGCATAAAGCTTCAAATATTTTCTTGCCAATTGAGAATGTTTTTAACCTAAAAAGAGAAATTAGCACACAAAGCACAATGTAAGTTATTTTGCATATTAATATGCATACAATAAATACAATACATACTGTATATACACCCAACAATTACCCGTGTAACAAAATGGATGTTTCATGTATTCTGACATATCAAGTTTCATAGATTCAAAGTTACACGGTAGAAGTCAAGTGTTATCCTTAGTTCACTAAAAGTTTTGCAGTGTACATTTCCATTTGTAGGCAAAATTCATGAAATATTACATTTAACTAGGTATATGATAATCAGGTATTTTTGTTTATTATTACATGTCCATGAAGACATACAGGGCTTAAAACATCATTACTATGAAATTCCCTGAAAATATTTTCTTTTTTCAACCCATGAAATGTTAGTTTAGCATTGACTGAAAGCCGCACAGTGATTTCTGGTATTCCTTATAGGCAACGTTTCATTGATGATCTATGCCAGGAAGGATAAGAGTTCCATTTGCTGAAAGGACGTTCCCTTTATGGAGGGAAACAACAGAGTTGTATGGTTTCTGCATGGTTTCTTCATACTTTTACTGCCAATAAGGAATACTAGAAATCATTGTTTTAATAATAATTAGATTAATAATTTATTCAAACAGATTTTTTTTTTGCTTGACACTTATGGGGGTCTGTATCATTCTAATTCACGCACATCTATCTATTACACCCCCACCCCTCAACCGCATGAAAAGCACAATCACAATTTACTTCAGGTCTCGCACTAGGAAAACTAGCCTGAACACTAGGAAACTAGCATTTAGCAAAGAAAGGCTAATGAACATAACAGATGCAAATATGAAGAGGAATAAGAATATAAGAGGAATAAGGCATTTAAAGAGGAATGGCTACTCATCTGTTTCT
Source organism: Polypterus bichir lapradei (assembly GCA_026402145.1). NCBI lineage: Eukaryota > Metazoa > Chordata > Cladistia > Polypteriformes > Polypteridae > Polypterus > Polypterus bichir. Next base: position 5,798,509 of record JANRMT010062831.1, read on the forward strand.
TTGTGTTAAGCAGTGAGGAAAAATGCATCTGTCTGTTTTGTGATAATGTCATTTCACAAGTTAAAAGGTGCAATTTGCAGTGCCATCACAAAGCTAAACACCCAAAGTTCAGTACCAACTTTCTGAAGGATGGACAGCTACAAGCCAAAGAGCTGGTGAGACTCAAATAGAACCAAACTGCTTAGGAAAACCTCTTCCACACTAATAGTAGTGAAAGGGCGGCAGAGGTATCATTCTACAAAATCTTACAAGAACTGATGAAAAAGCTGAAGTATACTGCTTGCCTGTTTCCCGATAAAAAAGACCTGGAACGAGTGGCAAAAAAAAATTCAACTGTCGGATTTGACTGGGGCTAGAAGGGCATAGGATATATCAGAGAATATTGAAAACATTAAGGACAAACTGCCATCTGCAGAGTTTCTCAGCATTTCAATGGACAAAAGCCTGGATATCAATGATACACCAGAATTACTCATCTTGACCCAAGCAATTACCAATGAATTTCACATTACAGAAGAACTGCTTAAACATGGTTCTACTGAAAAATGGAACAACGGGCGTGGAGATCAAAAATGCTGTACTGGAGACGCTGACAAAATTTAATATTGGACCAGAAAAAGATCACAACATTCACAATGGATGGTTCCCAGCAATGCTTAGTAAGAGAACTAGGGCCGTGGATTTGTTGAAAGTTGCACTGAAAAATGAAGGAGTTGCTGAGGGAATTTTTTCATACCACTGCATTGTGCATCACTAAGACATTGAGGCTAAATTGGACCGTCTGGCCGACAATGAAGTATTTACCTTATTGCTGCATGTTGGCACTAACAATATTTATTTACCGCAATCTGAGGTATTAAAGGGGAACTTCATCTCTCTGTAGACCAAAGCAAAAACAGAATGTTAACCTTATAATAATTATGCACACAAACACACACACACACTGTACTCACCTACACTTTAGGATCTATAAAAATTTAATTCTAGTATTAGGTATTATTGATGTAATGAATTCCTATATTTATGTAACTTTGTACAGCAAACAATTTCCTTTTACACGGCTTTATGGAAACACTCCTGTGGTTTTTATCTCTAAGAAAACATGCATTTACATCTATCTAGTGCTGCAGGAACACCTGTTTTGTGCTTTGTAACAAAAAGAGTCCATCTGCACCCATGGTATGCATAAAATAACACTGAAAGAATCAAACCACTGATTATATAAAAAAGATGGCAGACTACAACTTTTGTTCCCCTTGGAAAGGGACCAGACCTAAACTATGCCTTTTAGCTTAAATTAGTAATTAATTACTTGTACAGTACAGGCCAAAAGTTTGGACACACCTCCTCATTCAATGTGTTTTCTTTATTTTCATGACTGAAGGCATCAAAAATATGAATGAACACATGTGGAGTTATGTACTTAAAAAAAGGTGAAATAACTGAAAACATGTTTTATATTCTAGTTTCTTCAAAATAGCCACCCTTTGCTCTGATTACTGCTTTGCACACTCTTGGCATTCTCTCGATGAGCTTCAACAGGTAGTCACCTAAAATGGTTTTCACTTCACAGGTGTGCCTTATCAGGGTTATTTAGTGGAATTTCTTGCTTTATCAATGGGGTTGGGACCAGCAGTTGTGTTGTGCAGAAGTCAGGTTAGTTGGACGATCATTTATTTTTTAACAGGACAATGACCCCAAACACACCTCCAGGCTGTGTAAGGGCTATTTGACCAAGAAGGAGAGTGATGGAGTGCTGTAAATGGTCATGAAAATAAAGAAAACACATTGAATGAGGAGGTGTGTCCAAACTTTTGGCCTGTACTGTACATCAAAGGCAAAAATCATTTTTGAAAACTTTATATAACAATATAAATATATGTAAGAGTTTCTTTTGAAAACACCTGTTCTAGATCACCAAACATCAACTGGTTCTTAGTGATGCATGTTTTTCATGTGTGTCCCCTAAGCCAATGCAGTCTGGGAATATACCACTGCATTTTATGTTATAAAACTTGACCATTTTATTAACTAGGTTTGGTTAGCCTAAACAGGATGTTACTGGTAATGATTTAGAACTTCAATGCATGTTATAAATGGAGTATCCACCTACAAAACTGTTATATCAATCTGTAGCCTTCCTTCAGAATAAAAAAAAACTGTCCTTATTTTCAAGAAGCAACTAATACCAAGTGTTGTAATTGTTTTTTTTTTTCTTTTTTCCTGCATGACAAAAAATTATCAAGAGTATAAAATAATTATTTTTGCAAAGGAAAGAAGGAAAGTTAATAATATTCCCCCTTGAAACAATGGTAGTGAAGCTGTATTCATCTGGTTTCTGTAACTTCCACAGCTTCTGCTTTCTAAAGCTGTAATGGCTGTGACTCACTGACATGTAAGCAAGTAATTCCACAGCCCAAGAGTCTTTGTTTTAAAAATTTGATTAAAATTTCAAACCTCAGAGGTAGCGGTATGTCACACCTGCGCACAAGAAGGCCAGATAAGAGCCTAAACAGACAAGGGGGAATCAGAAAAAAATCAGAGTATCAAGAGAAGGAAGTGAGGTTAAAGAAAAGGACCGAAAGAGAAGAGCAGGAATGGTTAGAGCAGTACTAGACAGGGAGGAAACAGACGGATGGGAAAGTGAGCCCTGGGAATGGAGTGTGTGGCTGACCCTCAAGGTGGAGCTGTGGGTTGCTCCTGTTGAGCACCCTACAGAGCAGGAGAAACCATGTGCTCGGTGAAGACTCCCGCTGATGTCAAGGGTATGGTGACGGGAGTAGAAGCAGGCTTGCAGTGGAACCACGTGGAACATTGAGGTTTTGGAGGTGCAGACGTGGACCAGGATTATATGTTTTCTGCTCCTATTAGTTGACATCTCCTCGAAATCCGAAGCTGATAAGCCGGGGAGATGTTGGATTTTGGAGAAGAAGCACCGCAGCTTGAATTGCGTTTTAACAGCATAGTTTTACTGCCAGGATTTTTAACCTCACTTTAAAGATTCACTGAATCTTATGGGATTAATTAATGAAAAATTTGTTGAATTTGTTTTTTTTGAAAACTTTTTGTTGGAGTGTAATAAAAGCACTTGACACTTTTTGCACTAACCCCTTCTGAATGTGTGTGTCCTCCTTTGCCCAGCTTTAGGCAAAGCTTAGCAATAAATAAGTTTCATTACAAGTTAGCTTTAGTGGTTAAACAGAATAATTTATTATCTATGTAACTATAAATAACTCATATTCTAAACAAATTAAGCATGTGCATTTTAACATTTTCATTAAACATTCTAAGACTGGCTCTTACAGATAGTGTTAATTTTGTAATAAATATATTTAAAAATATACTAAACTAATGAGGTGGTGTGACAGGAGGCTGCGGGGCCGACCCAGCCGGGACACCTGGAAGGAGATCTATATATCCCCCGGGCCACTAGGGGGCAACCCCCCGGATAGCAAGGGAACCACGGGGAAGCAGCAGGGAGGATCAAACCTGTGGGGGCCTGTGGCTACTGCCGGGGGCGACCCAAGCCTCATAAAGCCCAGGAGATCGACACTTCCGCCACACCTGGGAAGGTGGAGGAAGGACCTTCCAGCGACGCCCGGAATGATTCCAGGTGCTCATGCTGCACTTCCGCCACACCAGGAAGTGCCACCGGAAGAATGTCAGCGAGCACCTGGACTACGTCCAGGTGACTATAAAGGGGGCCACCTTCCTACAGTCAGGGAGCTAGAGTCGGGAGCTGGAGGTGGACGAAGCTCCAGCGACAAGACGAAAAAAGGCGGCCCACAGATGTTAAAAGGCCTGTGTAAGGGTATTTGGTGCTGGAAGCACTGTGTGTGTGAGAAATTTGGACTTTAGAGACAAATTGTAATAAACGTGTGTGTTTTTGAGAACTGCCAGTGTCAGTCTGTTTGTGTCCGGACTGATTATATCACAATGTTGCCGAATGTGGGGCTCTCTGCAAACTCCCCGACGCTCACCGTCATGGTGGATTCCCATGTCGGCTTGGTGTCTCGGTTGGCCACACAGAGGGAGGGCCCTCCGGAAGACAGTTTCCAGGAGGTAAGTCCGTGTCCCAGAAGCAGACGGTTCTGCAGGACCCTGTTTATGTTTCACAGGGAAGGCCATCCCGGATCCGCGTCGGTGGCCGAGACGGGCCGATCTGGGGAGCAATGACATGGCGGTGGCGCCGGAAGACACAGGGGAGGAGAAGCTGCTGCATGTCAGGAGGACACAGCAGCTGGAGTGCTCGCAGGAGGCTCACCGCCTCATCGGGTTGCGGAGGAAGGAGATGGCAGAGGACTGGAAGTCTCTCCCCAAGGCAGACGAGGGATTGGATGGTGTGTGTCATGTGCCATCGATGATTGGTCAGAGGCGGGACCGGCAAATGTCCATCTCGAGCTTGGGGAGGACCCGATGGAGCGAAGGAGGAGGCTCCATGGTGCACAGTCGGCGCGTAGGACCGATCAACAGGTAAGTCTTTTGCCGGCTGATGCTCCATTTTTGCTTTTGGCTGGATGCAATCCAGAGGTTTCCCTTCGGTTTGCCGAGTCGTTTTCTCAGGTGTTACGTGACCTTCGAGACTTCATAGTCGAGCTGGAGGAGAAGGAGATTGTGCCACAGAAGAAGCTGGGACAGTGGACGGAGCGGTACAACGCTGGAATCTCTGGCTGGAGGATCGTGGCGGTGCAGGTAGGTGATGCATGTGTCGTAAAGGGAAATGGAGATGCGAGCGAAAGGGTCCTGGTATTGCGTGGTTCCAGTGACCGAGTAGCTGCATCTCCGATAGTGGATGCGACGCGGAGAGCTGATTGCGTGGTGGGAGTGGAGCTGAGACGCCAGCTGATGAGTGCCGCGGGTCATAATGCCCTACTCCCAAAGCCAGCGTTAGTCTCTTCCTTTCCTATAGGGAGACTCAAACCGTCAGGGTGCCCCAGAGGAAAGGGGGGAACCAGAGGGGTAAAGCCGGCTCTTCCCACAGGGTGGCAGAGGGAAGCCCCGAGGTCAGCTGGGAAGACGGGAGTGCAAATGGTCCCACTGGACAACCCGAAGAAGGGGGCATGAAGGCTGCGGAGCAGGTGCTGAGGTTTCGGCTGTCGGGGTGCCAGCTGAAGGGGGGAGCGTTAGCTCTTTGGCTTAATGGAGGACACCAGTCAGTTGCGTCAGTGCAACATCTCTGCCCCTGTCTCTGCTTTGTATTTTGCAAGACCGGGCCCTGGACGGGCACAATTCAGACCCGCTTTGTGGGAAACCTGCCCTCACGGGATGTGGCACTGCACCCGACAGGCCTCTGCTGGCGGAGGGGCAGTGTGGCAGGAGACTGGGGGGCAGACCCAGCCAGGACGCCTGGAAGGAGATCTATACATCCCCCCGGCCACGAGGGGGCAACCACCTTGGATAGCAAGGGAACCACGGGTAAGCAGCAGAGAGGCTCAAACCCGTGGGGTCCCGTGGCCACTGCCAGGGGGCGCCCCAAGCCTCATAAAGCCCGGGAGATCGACACTTCCGCCATACTTAGGAAGGTGGAGGAAGGACCTTCCAGCGACTCCTGGAGTGCTTCCAGGTGCTTATGTGGCACTTCTGCCACACCAGGAAGTGCCACCGGAAGAACGTCAGCGAGCACCTGGAGCACATCCGGGTGATTATAAAGGGAGCTGCCTTCCTACAGTCGGGGAGCTAGAGTTGGGAGCTGGAGGTGGACGAAGCTCCAGCAACAAGACGAAGAAAGGCGGCCCACGGACGTTAAAAGGCCCGTGTAAGGGTGTTTGGTGCTGGAAACACTGTGTGTTTTTGAGAACTGCCGGTGTCAGTCTGTTTGTGTCCGGGCTGATTATATCACAGTGGTTATAAAATAGGCTATAAATACAGAGTGAATGGATCACAATGGCACATAAGACGTTTGGGCATGATCCTTGCATCAGTAACTTGATCATTTGCAAGAGAATGTATGACATTTTTTAAACTTATTAAAACTGAGCTAAATTTTGAAAAACTTCAAATAATTTAATATAAAGAAATTCATGATGGAATATCCATAAATTTCCTTTAACATTTCAATTAATCCAGGAACAAACCCTTCACACATTTTGAAATTTTAAGAAAAATAAAAGTTTGAAAAAAGAAGAACAGCAAAATATGAGTGAATTTCAATAAGATTTCAAAGCATCAAAAACCATCATGCAGAGATTAAGCGACTTCAAGGATGCCTCATTAATATGTGAGTCAGATAGCTCCACATGGATTTGGGTAAAAAGAGACAGATGCCAGTGTTGAACCATCCATGATTTGGAAGACTTCCATTTTAAAGCTAAAATGATTCTAGAATATCTAAAAGCTAACAAAAAAAATACTTTTTTTTCATTAGTAATTTAAAGAACAAGTCAGTCATCAGCCAGATGAATCACTGAATAGACAAAAAAATTTCATAGTATTGCAAGCTGCAAAGTGAACGAGAGACAACAGACCATATATGAGCAACATCAGAACAATCTCAAGAACTCTAACAACTGCCAGAATACCAAAAATCACAAAAGTGACAAGAGTCAAAAGTGAGGTTTAAGTTAGCAAAATGAATTAACTAGGACTTTTAGTTTCTAAAATTACAGAGAGGGGGAGAGAGAGAGAGCATTCATACATTTTCACTGTACTTCAGAAAAGGATATGTGCCTGAAATAGTGATTTTAACAATGGAAAAATGCAGACATTTTTCAACTAGTCAACCAGCTTTTCTGTAAAAAGAAATGCAAAATGTAGGAAAAGTAATTAACAAAGAGCCAGGAGAGTGAAGAAAGAAACATTAGTGTGTTTTTCAGTTTTGGGAGAAATAGCAAAATAAAGTGGCTTCAGATGTTATGTTAAAATGCTAAATGGATTACTGTGATTTATTTTATAGTGATCAAGAACAGTTGGGAATATTACAAGGTGTCACACATGCGCACATTGGCAACAGCTTAAAGGCCTCGAATAACTGTGATTACCCGTCAAACCAGGGGTTGGCACTGTCCTCTAATGCTTTCTCTCTTTCTCCATCTGCAGACCAGCAGACTGAACTTTCCACCGCTGACATCACTTCCAATTCCTGTTCCTCTGGACCAGCCCCCTTCTTGTCATCCGGACATATAAACCGCCTTCTTTACAGTTCAGTTCTGTTATGAGCTCTCTGTAAAAAGACCTTTTCTATTTACTTGCTTTTTCTTTTTTTTTTTTTGCTTACTCAAATGTATCGGGTTTCTATTAGTGGCAACCCCAACTCTTGTTGTTGTCTGTTTATATCACATAGGACAAAATACTCAATAAAGACAGAAATATAACAATAATGTTAGTTGCGAGTAACCAATATTTCTCCACTCTTGGATCTCAAAATAAGGGATTTTGAAAATTGTAAAGAAAATAAAGACAAGTACTGCAGCAGAGTCAACTACAGAGCTGTTGGAAATGTTTAAGACAACAGAGCAACATGGACAAGAATGATAGGAGGGCCTGTATAGTTTAATTGTAAGGAAATGCTGGAATAGAAGGTGATATGGTTCTGTTTCGTATTGTTGAATCATGCTTTTGCAGCTGGTGTGATATGGTTACCAGAATGGTAGAAACATTACTAGATATCAGGTGGTTTTATGACATGGTAAAAAAAACAAACATGACCTGTACGAAAAGCTTTATACATCTGACATAAAAAGACATTTGACAGGATGCTTGGGATGGGGGAAAGACATGGATCAAGTCGGCATAGGTAATATTTCTCATCTTCTAGCTATATGGAATCCATAAGGCAGTGCCTTTCTGTTTGCTAATTAACAGCACTTAGATGAAGCTCATTACACATGTGGAATCAAATACTCAAGCAAGCTTTTTATATGCTGCGGTTGGCTGGCGACATGCCTGGGGTTTGTTTCTGCCTTGTGACCTGTGCTGGCTGGGATTTGCTTCAGTGGACCCCCGTGACCCTGTGTTTGGATATAGCGGGTTGGAAAATGACTGACTGACTGGCTTTTTAGAAGTATCTGTGCTTGGTCTTGATATACTTCCGTGGGCATTCATGTTACTGTTGATTCTCAGGTCCTCTTGGTTTCATCATGCTTGAAAGTCCAGTAACAAAAATTTAACAGCAGACAAGTGGCACAGTGGTCTAGGTTTAAAAGGCTTTTAAATATTCCCAATTTTTCCTGAACAATTGCAGGAACAGGATGTAGAAATGGTTCTGCCTGGGCTTAAGCATGCTTTAGTGATAAGTGTTCAAGTATACAATATGTCAGTTTGTGAAATGGCCTTTTTACATTTCAGTGTAATTTGTTTTAGATTTTTGAGCGTGCCCTCAAATATGTACCTTTAGGATACACAATAACCTTCATGATGCTGTTGTCTTTGTCGGAGAAATCAATAAAGCTGTCTTCCAGTTTTCTTAAAGCTAAGGTTGAAGCTGACAAAAAGCATTATATCAGACGATGGTGTTTTTAATGTCATCTACTAAGTTGGTTATATTTTTCACTTTCAAGGTGACTTTCAGGAATAGCTTCTTGCCAGACACTTATCGATATTACATACTATTACTATGTTTCTGGCTAACACTTTTACAAATTAAGGACACATTACATTACATTTATATTTTTAAAAATTTGGAGCCAAGAGGCTTAAGTGCTTGCTAAGGGTCACGCAATGAACAGAAATTAACCAGAAACCTTGGGGCTTTAAGTCTAATTCCTAAGATAATAGACTACACTGCTTGTATGTGCATAATTTCATAGTTTTTACTTTCATCCATGCAGTCACTGTGATCTACTGAATGTATTTAATCCAAGCTTAGGGACATGGACAATTTAAGATTATCCCAGAATTATCATTTGCAAGAAAGGAACAAATCCTGGACAGGCCACCAGCCTACTGTATGACAAATTTAGTCATCCAAAAAAAACACATTCCAATTTAGTGAAGCAGCCCTTGCTATCCAGGAGAACAACTGTACATTCCATACTCTGAAATGGACTTTATAGTGGTTCAGGATGCTTGTTCACTTGACTGTGAAACAGTATGGAGAACAAACAGACACCAAGGTACCTTCATTGTCTATTAATGTCCTATAACCCTTGATGAAAAAACACATTTTTCATCACTGTATGAAACCAGAACTGATTATAGTAAAGTGTATTCTGGAAAGGATTTAAATATATTACCCACTGTTTCTATATAATAAAAAATAACAGGAAAATAATTTAAATATTTTTCATTGGGTTCATGTGATTTTGCACATTAATTATTTCAGTGTTGCTTTCATTTTTACTTACACATATGCTGTAATTCAACATTTGTGACAATTCGGTTGATATCTTTTTGGATAAGCAATATTTCAAGTCAACACTATTCACCTAGCTGTTTACTTGTGAGCAGAGACTGTTCCATCAGACTACAGCTTGTGAAAATAAACAAAAAATATTCACAAACACATAATGCCATTTAGAGTCAAAGGCATCCTCAAGGTAGTCAACATGAAAACATTTCACAGTGATCACTATAACACTATGCACCCAATTTACTTTACTGTATAAAAAGAGAAAATGATCATTTACTAGCACGGTGGCAAAACTTGGCAAAGTGATTGTGCAGAATAAAGTATACTACAAAAAGAAGTGATCTACAGGTAAGTCATCAGTCCTGTCTTTGCTTCCCTTCACAAAAGTACCTTTGACTTTAATTATCTGCTTTATATCAAAGATGACTCACAGTGATGTTAGCGTCTGCCATCACACTTTCACATATATCTTATTGCACCTTGCAGAGTCCCCTGTTTTATAAGACTTAATAACGGACTGCTGTGAAATGATCTTCTACTGTTTCTCTGATTTTTTTTAGCAAGCACAATAGATAATTTATATTTAAACTGCTGGCTCAAAGTACAGTTGATTAATTCCCTGTCATAGCTATTTATTGGTTTTCCTGGACAAGTCAGTCAACTGCAAAATCAGAACATTGTATCATCTTGGGTAAATTCTTCAATTTTATGCTTTGTCTACAACTTTTATCTTGTATAGCAGGTTTAATTAATTGTTGGCCACAAATAGGTGATGTTTATTGTTATAAAATATATCTTTCACTGTGCTCATTAAATCTATGTGTTAATGAGAAGCTATTTACATAGACTCTTAAGCAATTAATTTAATGAAGATTCACTCTAAATAAACAAACTCTCACTATCTTATCTTTCTAAACACAGAATTTCACAAATAGCAAAATGAATATGCCTATGCTTCAAAATATACATTTTATGAGGCATGTGACAAAAGAGTTTTTAATAAGAAACTGCTGCTTATTTTTTTTAGTAGTCAAAGAAGTACTCAACATTATTTTGCTATAAGAAAAGATCTGACTGGATCTAAATGGGCAAATACACTTAATACTTTATCTCTTCTCAGTGTAGGAACACCCTGGAAGACAAGCCACACACATAGTGCCAGGTATTGAAACAGCCTTCTGAATTTTTGATACTGTCAAAATAGCCATATAAGAGAGAGACAGACACAAAATGAACAAAAGAACTACAGGATAAACCTCATTTCACAGGACCGCCCTCCATAATATAACAGGAGCTTCATGGAGTTGTGTGATCAGTCAGCTACCTCTCAGTGCAGAATTTACATTCTTCAGTCATCCGAGTAATATGTTAAAATGGAGACCAGTGTTTCTCCAGTCCTTTGTTCACAACTGATTTCTACCACAAGTGAAGATAACTTACTCCAGAACTACAGTGTCCCATTTTCGTTGTTTAATTCTAACTGATAGCTATTGCTTCTTCAATAAAGAGGCACTGTTTTAAATAATAAAAATTGCATAAATGTCTCTATGTTAGTATGTATTTGCTACCACTATACCTTTGCATTACAATCAAAACTAGTCTTCAAATGAAAGTACCTAAAGATACAGTATAGTAATTTACATTACTAAGTGATATCTATCACTACAATTTTATAGTAATAGTAAGTCTATTGGCGGAATTTAAGAGAATTCCTTGGTTTAAGATTAACTTTGATAGGAGCATATTATTCCCAGTCAAAGCTGTTGCACTTCCCGCAGAATTTGATCATTTTTGTCAAAACATCTCTCAACGGTTCTATCTAAAAATTACAATGACATGTAAACATGTAAATATCTTTTTAAATATAATTTTTGTGAACTACTGGAAACTGTCAGACTAGATGTTAATAGATGGTCATTGCTTCACATTGCATTAGTTGTATTTTTGAAAATTTTATTTCATTTAAAGAACAAAACATATTAACAAAATATGACACTACCAGAAAAAAAGCAAATAATACAATGTGTTCAAAAGAAAATCCATGAAGGTGAATTTCAGCACTCAATCCCCACCCAACTCAGAGAACTATGCAACAAGGGAGCCCCATCTTAAGTGGCTCTTTATATAGAAAAGCAAATAAAATGAAAAGGTTGGGAACAGGCTGAACGTGTTTACTTTACAATTGCATTAATAAATTCTTGCCAAATTCTGAACTGATCCTCTGAGTTTTTTCCAATTTGAGATAATATCGACCATCAATTTTCCACTGAGATATAGAATGCAGATTAGGATTCTTCCAGTTGATCATAATCTTTGGTCTTCATACAAGCTGAGTGGTCAGAGCACAATGTTATCCCATCTTTTATTATTCCAAATACGGCTTGCAAAGCATTAGTAATAATTTTTACATCCAAAGCTAAGCAGGAGTTATAGGAGAAATTTTGAGCAAAATAAGTTAAATGTAGAACACTTTGGAAACATGTGACCTAGAGATGCTTTTATTTGATGACATCTTCCGCAGGTTGGATCTTGCTCTTAGTACATTTTAGGCCATTTTAGATGGAGATATGTATGACTGGGAAAATAATATTGTCAAGATGTGCCTTCTCACAAAGTGCATACATCTTTTTAGATTATCTCTATATTGATCAATAAATCAATAAACAATTAGGCATCATTTTATTCATTCTCATTTGAAATAAATTTAAAAAGTACAACAGTAAAGAGTAATATTTAGAAAAAAAAATATAACTGTTGTTTTGTTATTCTAAATGTGAGTATGAGTCTAAAGACTGTCTGCTGGAAATACTGTATGAACAAATGGTGCTGCAACATTAAATTTGCACTGCCAGTTCTGAATAAATTTGAGTTGTATTTTTCAAGCTATTCAAGCTGAAATTGTTTAGTTTTAAGCAATGACAAAGCTCCAGTGAAACATGGCAGCCTAGTCTTGTTATTAATTTGTTAAAACAGATTGTTAAGGGAGCTGTTACACAAGATACCCTGCATATGCTATTACTTCAATCCAGACGGCAAAATGGAAATCCAAAAAGCAATCAAATTAATGATTTGTATTTTTCATTCTACTTAATATACTGAACAACTGAGAGTCAGGCAAAGCAAGTGCAAACAGAATGAAACTGAAATAGGCAAATTATTGGTATAAAATTACTGAAGAATAAAAAGCTGTAAATAGTGACTACATTTTTTTTTAATTTATTCTGAAATTGTCCTACAACTGTGTGTGAAAGAGTGTGAGTGTGTACTGTCCAGGACTGACATTCTAGCCAGTGATAATTTCTGAACTTCCAGGATAGGTTCTGGCTCACCATGGTCCTGTAATAGATTAATGAATATTTATTGAAAAAACAAACAAATGAATAGATAAGCGTTGAGCTTTCTTCAGTAGCTTCCTTAGTCTTATGTTTACCCTCAGAAAAACAAGTTAAAAGTATTGAAAGTGTTTAAAAACATGAAAAGTTATTATGTGTAACAGAAACATGTAAGTACCAAAAGATCAAAATAATCAGAGCAGGAAAGGTACGTTTAATGTCCACTGCTGTATTGATGCAGATTCAGTATATGTGCTTTGTGTGATATGATTTGAAACTGCAATGCAAGAACTATTAAAGCAGATGTCAAAAGATCTTTTTTTAATATTTTTGCTATTGCTTGCACGTGACAGGGTAGAATCTCAGTGTCTGACTTGCAGGATCATATTGACTGTAATTGCAATCCCTCTTGTCCCTCCTCCTCTAAATAGTTGATACCAAATTTTGCTCGTTTGGATATACTGCATCCACGACACCCTTCCCTTGTAACTCATGAGACATTCATCAGAACCTATGTTGTGATTGGGAATATGCACCTCCTCCAAATTTTTGATGATTGTCTGATACACATCCCACAGTTTTTACAGGTTTGGTGCCGGGTGATAGGCTACATTATATTCGTCGTTATTAGTAAAATGCAGGTATTTCATAATAAGTGAAAAACAACGCTCACTCTTAACTTCTCTTAACATGGGTGTTTGCAAAAAACACCCACCTATCATTTGCAGTGACAGGCTTCCAGTGACTGTGATAAGCAAACAGCTATAACATTTTTGACACTGCTCAGCAAAATGGTTTGTTTCAACAACTATTTTCTCCACCAAACTATCATCATTAAATTGCATAAAGTCCAGATAGTCATCATCAACAGACATCTTTAGACCGGGTTTACCAGAAAATGCACAATGTGGAGGTGCAGGTTTGTCAGCAGTAGTATGAAACTGACACCAAACACAAAATCACTAAAACATTGCAGCTCGGAATCTACCAAACATTAGCCAGTTTCACTGGCTACGTCAACATCTGATGAAAAATTCACACCATCATGTATATCTCTCAGCTTAGGCAATGGTTCAATTTCTCTTTTTCCTAAAACTGTCTTTTCATTTCCCATTTTGTTTTTGGTCATTGCCAGTTTGTTTTTGATTTTAGATAATTTATGAGTTATCATAAAATGTCAGAATGTGTTAAAATATTTGTGATTTTTGGCAGCATGACGTTATTTCATCCACTAGATGGTAGAAGAATACTGTCCTGAGAGTTATTCAGCTTCCAACATTGTAAAATGGATCAGTACTTATTACCCCGAGGCTGACTCAGGCTTAACCATATGTATATAGAATTTTGAGCTTGAGTCATTAATAAATGGTAAAATATTTAGTTTCATTACAAAAACGCACATTAAAATACCTGAAAATATCTCCTTAGGCTTAATAATGATACAACAAAGTAAGAATACCCACAAGGAAACCACCTGAGAGTATAAAAGTAAACAAATACTTCACTGTTTTCCTCAGTAATTACTGGAGAGTTTCTTTGCTTCTCATTAATTTCTCATATTAGACTGCAATTTAAAATAGCATCTACTGGAATAAATGGAATTACCATAATGGTATATCATAGGGCATTTATGATAATTAACACTCTATAGTGCTTTGCAAAAGCACTCAGACACATTGCAGTAATTGGTGTAGTAGCTAATAATAATTGTACATCTTGTTCCAATCTATATTTTCATTGCAAAGCTACATGTTCAAGAAGATATGAAATTATTTGTCAGTAAACAATTTTAAACCAAGATTAATTCTTTAAACCAAATATATAATTTAGACATATTGTCCACTAGCTTTTAAAAGATGATATCTACCAGATTTTCACACAAGTTTTTGCATAATCCTCATGCTAGCTCATGAACTTGGACACCACTTGTACAGTACCACTTTCAAAGTTTGCCTTAGAGTCTTTTTTGACTAGGCCATTCAAGGATATTTACTTCTTAACTTCTGAGCCACTCCATTCTTTCTTTAGCTGTGAAGACCAACTCATATGCAAAAGACTTGAGCACTGCAGGTGAGAGAATCTAGAATGGCTGCTTTTCCTTTGTTATTTTAAAATAAGTTTTCACTAGAGCTTCAGTTAGTTTCTTAACTAGAATTCTTTCTGCTTAGTGTTTACACATTTTCTCCAGAAAGTTTCATAGATTAGGTCACTACATTCATGTAAATTTCACATTTGTGTTTCAGGCTTTGTTTTAGTTCATACAACAGCAAGTTAATAATATAAATAACTAGTATCCTTCACTTGCTGCCATTATAGGATTTATTTACCTGCAACCTTTTCAATGGAAAATTGTACATTGTATTACACAAATTCTTTTCTGTTAATTACAGAGACACAAGAAACCTATTCTGTTTGGCCTATCATCAATCTGTTCAAGCCGTATTGCTTGAAAAATTGTACACAATCTCCAATCATAGTCAAGAAAAACTCAGTATGATTAGATCTAGGAACAGAACCCAGAGCTTTGAGGCATCAGCATCTATTGAACAAAAGTAAAGGGCTCATTTTTTTCTCTATCTTGCTTTTTGAAAGACTGACAGTCCATTTAAGTATCTCTGGGATTCTAGAAACTAAGGTTTCTTCAAAAACTTGGATTTTAGGTCAATCCAAAAGTTTTAATTGGACAAATATGACTGGTTACACATAGGAACAGGTTAATGATTAGCAGTCATGCTTTCTGCTTAGCTGGATTATTAGAGGAGTTTATATTGATTCCTTTATTTTCACTACCTACTCTTTGTAGAAAAGTACAAATACTAAGCATAGTTTTTTTTAAAGGAGAAATTGTCACTTACTTCCTGTGTTAACAGAACATTAAATTACTTCAAGGTCTTAGTTTACTTTTCCTTCTACAGTTGAATTTACAGAATTTTCTTTTAGTTTTCAGGTCTTCAGATTATAAATGTCTAAGGCTTAAACATTTTTTTCCTTTAGCTGTTAAGGAAGCTCCAGGTCCTTGTTTCCATGACGTCTAGCTCTATCAAAACACAGGCAACAATAATGGAAAAGGAAATGAGATCAGATACTAACATCACAGCTCCTGTAATTAATTCACATATGCCACCATAATTTAGTCAGCTGCTACGATGCCAGAAAGGGTAGATTAGTGAAAGCTGTCAAATCAATGTCTTAGTTTTAAATTTTAGCTATTTACTGTATACTGCAGACTGAAGCAAAACATTACAAGAATATCTGCCAAAATGTATTTCTCCTTTATTAATAGACTTATATAAAATGTATATCTTATCACATCTATGTTCCTGGTTTCTTTGATGATACAAGGTTTCCAAAGAATTGTTTAATCTATTTTCAAAGATTGTAAGGATTTTCTTTTCCATTCAAGACAGATGTGTATATCTGACCTTTAACTCATAATGCATAACTGAGTGTGTGTGTTCACCAATATGCCATATGAAGGACTGGGACCCTGTTCAAGGTTGGTGCCTCCTTTATTGCCAATACTGTGGTGATTGCCTCTGGTCCCACAATTATAAAATTGACTTAAATCGGTTAAAGAAATTGATGTGTGCATGAATACGTTGTTATGCTTAACCGTTAATATATTTTTTGCCTATGTATAAAGGGGTAATTTTAAAATTTCATCTATTGCTTCACATTCTTGTGTTCCACACCACTTTCTATTGGCATGGCATGCCAATGGCAACTAAACAAACTTCACAGACTACTTTGAAATAAACATAAAGTAAATATCTTAGATTTAACATTTTAAAAAGGGCATTAAAATGGCAATTACAACCCACAGTTAAGAAACACTTCACATATGAGAATATGAAATGAAGCACAACAAAAAGCAATTCATTGATGACCTGAATTTCCTGCTCTGCCATCTAATTGCTTACTACTTTTGTATTTGCTTAGCTTCTGAAGTGTAACAGGATCAAGCTTTTCTTTGCAGGTGGCCAAAAGCACAGAGAATATCCTCACTATTTGAAAAATGTCCCTGTGTTCTGTTCAACTAAGAAATAGCCAAAGACACTTAAATAGCACTATTGATTTTATGGCATCTCAGAACACTTTCTAATGAGAAAGCAAAATGATCCAAAAGGCAAAACAGAAATATAATTAAAAAAAAAAAATAAGTCTGAGAGTCCTTTGGGTGCCTTATGTATCACTGCGATACATAAGTTTTTCATCTACAGTGCATTCAAAAGCTATTCAGGCCCCTTTTTTTTAAATTGCATCCATATGCTGATTACTTAAATTAATCTTATCCCTCATCAAGTAACACAAAATGTCCCAACATTACAAGCAAAAACAGGATTTTAGAAATTCTTATATATATTTATAAAAAAAAAAAAAAAAGAAGTGAAATCTCACATTGGCATAAGCATTCAGACCCTTTACTCATTAACTAATTACAGCCTGAAAAAGTCTCAGGGGTTTTTTGCCTTTATGATATCATCTCAGGGTCTGTCAGGTCTCTCCTGAGATGCTTTATTGTGTTTAAGTCCAGGCTCTGGCTGGGCCACTCAAGGACATTCACAGAGATGTCACTAAACCACTGTTGTATTGTCTTTGCTTTGTCCTCAGGGTCATTTTCTGTAGGAAGGTGATCAATTGGATCAGTCTAATCTCCAGAGCACTCTTTCCAGGGATTTTCATTTAGGATACCTGTACTTTGCTCCTGTCAGCTTTTTTCTCTACTTTGACTAGTTTCCCAGTCCTTGCTGCTGAAAAACAACCTTAGAGCATGATGCTGCCATCACCATAATTTACTGCTGGAATGGTATTGCATATGTGATAAGTGATGCCTCGTTTCCTCCAGATATTATGCTTAGAATTGAGGCCAGATACAGTAGGTTAATCTTGGTTTCATCAGACCACAGAATCTTGTTCCTCACAGTCTGAGAGTCCTTTGGGTGCCTTTTTGCAAACTCCAAGTGGGCTTGCATGTGTATTTTACTGAGAAGAAATTTCTACATGATCATTCTGCCGTAAAGCCCAAATCAGTAGAATGTTGCGATGATGGTTGTCCTTCTGGAAGTTTCTCCTATCTCCACACAGGGAGGACCATCTGGTTCTTGGTTACCTCCCTTACCAAAGACTTTCTACCTAGATTGCTCTGTTTGGCTGGGTGACCAACTGTAGGAAGAGTTGTGGTTATTCCGAAGTCTTCCATTTAAGAATTTTGGAGGCCACTCTACTCTTGGGAACCTTCAAAAAAAAAAAACTGTTGTTCAATTTTAATTTTCAGCTACTAAAAACGCAATGGCATATTTTTATGACACAACTTAAATCATCTATGAAGAGTAGTATACCAGGCAATACCGCTCTCTCCTGGTATTACCACTGCTGAATCTGAAGTACCTGGTATTGCCTAAATTAAGCAAAAAGATTATATTTACTTATTTTACTGACACCTTTATCCAAGGTCACTTACAACATTTGAGATACAATTGGTTCTTTTGTGTCCTAATTGGAGTACAGGCAGGTGAAGTGACTTGTTCAAGGTGTGTCAGTAGCGGGAACTTGAACTCATAACCTCAGGTTTTGACGTTCAAAGTCTAATCCACAACACCAGCTGTGAAATGGAGGGGAAGCTGGAGAGGATAGGGAGGAGCATCATTTGGTCATCCAATAGCTATGTGTTTTAAAATAAGGAAAAGAAAAGAAATGTTTTTCTTTAAGGTTTTATGTGAGAAGCTACTTTGAAATATGCTGAGTTTACAAAAAAGATCAATAGTTTTTCTGGTAGAACAAAACAAAAAATGAAAAAAGAACTATATTTTTGTTTACTGCAAATCAGATATAGACAATTTGAAAAACCAGGCACACTTCTGAAAATCACATTTTACCATTAGTTACAAGAATTTGATTTTTTCGCTTGAAACAGCCACCCGATGAAAGATAAAATAAAATTTAGATTAAATACTACCAGTATATTAGGAGCTCATATTTGGTCCACTGAATTATATTCCTGATTGTGACGATGTGGGTTCTGCTCCATGCTCCCATCCGCTGTTCGGGAGCCCTTGAACCCAACACCGTCAATAGTTATAACCGAGTTGAGCTAGACAGTGAGGCAACAACACAGCAAGAGGATGTTATAAAACGTGCAAAAGTGCTTTTATTAAAAATATTAAAACAAAAACAAAGTGTTCAAATAAAGTGCAGTGGTTTTCAAAGTCTTCATCAAATAAATAATCCATTAAAATAAATGTGGAGGTTAAAAAAACAATCCTTTAAAACAAGGTTAAAACGTTCATCAGGAAGCAGTCTTTTCAAACACTAAAAGCCCGGTGTCTTCAGCTACCATGGTGGCTCCCCTGCTACACCCATCTGGGCTGCTCAACAAGAGAGTCGCCTACTTGCAGGAACAGCTGCCCTTCACTCAGGTCCAGTATCCCTCCACTCCTTGGCTAGGTGGGGCTCCCAACCAGACCAAGACTTGGACAATTTTCCCAGCGGCCTTGGTGCTCACGCCGGGACTACACCAGCCCAAAGCCTCATCGACTCCCGCTCCTATCGACAGCCAAGTCGACTCCTCTACCGGTCACTCCAGCTACTTAATCACTCAGTTGGAGCGACTGCTACCTTCAGCCCCACTGAATGTTGGCCAAACACTCCTCTCGTGGGCTCTTTTCTCAGCTGCCTGCTTTCTCCCATGCAAGTCTTCTCTCGCTCGCTAGCTCTTCCGTACCGGCGCTCACTCGCACTCGCTCTCTCTTTCTCTCTCACTTCCTGCTTTCTTCAGCAACCTCCGTCTCTTTCTCTTTCCGTTTTTTTTGTACACCGTTCTCCCTAACTGACTCGCGCTTCTCTATAAATATAGAGAGGACATAGCAGCTGCAGCACATTAGCCACAGGAACAATCACGGATGTGGGCAGTCCCTCACCTGTGCACTAGGTGAGAAACGGCCACACCGCAGATCGCCCTGCAGCTTGCTACGGCCACCACGCCCCCTCACTAAGCTGCCGCGAGCGCGGTGATTATTTATTTAAAAACTGCCCGTTGCTGAGAGAGCTGTGGACCCGCTATACCACACTGATGCGCTGGACCAGGGACCTTATTAATGCTCTCCTGAATCTAAAGTAAGTGTACAATAGTGCCTACAACTCAGAGTGGACATGGATCAGATGTAACCATACAGTCCATTTGAGTAATTAAGTTTATGCTCATGACAATACTTGGGCTTACCGTATATACTCACGTATAAATCGGGTCTTAAAACCCAAAAAATTGATCCTAAAATCAAACCCCAACTTATACGCCCATTCAAAAATGCGACACATTTTTTTTTTTTTACATCTTGTTGCCTCCTCCAGTCTCACATCAGTTTCTCAGATGCATCAAATTTTGTTGCAGCAGCGCAGCTACCAATTTTTTTTGCTACTTCAACAACGTTTAATTTAAAACCAGTTTTTCATATTTTCTTCTGATCAAATGCTCCATCGTACATAAGGGATGCTCTTACGATAAAAGTGTATGAGGGTGTGAGGTACAAAAAACACAAAACAGTGAAAACGTTGCTTCAGAATAGTTTGGGTATTACTGTGTGGTCACGTAGGCACGAGAGAGAGAGAGGTTAGGAGCACGTGCTGATACAGCGCAATGCCGCACCCACATAGAAAAAAAAGGCAGTGTGCTCCGTGGTTACTGTCTCAGGTGGGCGTTAACACATCATAATTCCTTGTACCAACAGTGTGAGTTTTCCGCATTTGACTTATACGCCTGACATTATAAAATACCAGAAATTAGACTGTAAAATCAAGTCCCAACTTATCCGTGGAAGAAATTATCCGCGAGTATATACGGTAAGTCTCAGTCCTAATACAGTTTTCCCATTCACTATGCAGTGGGCTGAAACAAAGCAGTGTATACCTGTGTTTCTAGCTGAATTACTGTAAAGTTAAATACAACAGTGTCCTAAAGAGACCATGTTTGTGTACTGTATGTAGTTATAATCATTACATTAAAAAGATGCATTAAAAAACTTGTACAGAGCTACCCAGATGAATTACTAGACTAATGCCTCTGCTGAGGAATTTGCTCAGGGAGTCAACCAAACCACAACTCCACTCCAAGTTAGTGGCAATGGGAATCATACAGGTGCCAATGGAACTACAAGCAGCGAGATCTGCTTCTGAGTTAAACAATGATACCCATTGTCCAGTGTCAGGTCAGGCTGCTAGGTGCAAAGAGGCTTCTTGTAAAGAAATGGCTTTCTGTCAGCCTAACTGCACTCCCCCCAACTGGTTACATTCTTCCATCTGAAGTTAAGAGAGTAAGTGGTCCGAGGTGTTGCTTTTTTGTTTAAAAGTAAAATCAAGAAATAGTGTGAGTCAGGTTTGGTGGATGTGGGTGCATGGTACAGCACAGTTGAGTGGCACTGTGGGTGTTTAAAAGGGAAATTGGCTGACTGTGCATTCACGTGCAGATGTATTCAGTTCAGTAGGCTTCATCATTGACACTCCGTGGGATGTTAACGGAAGCACCAGCATCCTCAAGTATAATGAGACAGGAAAAGGACTGCAAAAAGAAAGTAATGGAATCAAGCAAGAAAGCTTGACTGTGGCAAGCATCAGGTGAGCCAGTGCAGTGGTAACGCAGCAAAACGGTCAGGGGAAACCCAGTGAAGGAGCACGATGAGACTCATTCCTGGGGAGGACCAGAATGCTTCTGCTGAACAGCAGAGAGAAGTGGCAATTGTCACCACTGTCATCTCACAGAAAATGTGCACAGAGGGAGGTTGATTCCATGAGTAAAATCTTGTGCAAATACAACAAAATTGTATATTCAGGCTTGACTAGAAAATGCTTTGTGGAAATCTATTTCAAAGTTTTTAAATCCTGAAAGGTGCTATAAAGTAGATAATTGAAAAACATACAAGTAAATCAGAAGGCAAAAGAACAAGTGCTTTCAATGCAAAAAAATAAAATCATTACATAACATTCTCAAACTACATATCTACTGTACCAGTTTCTCCACAAAAAAATGTTAGCAAACTGGCTTAAACAATTTTAGGATCAAAACCGGGCCCAAATCAGTAAATCATGATTTATAGGACACCAGTCGGTTGCAGGGCTCACACACACCCGGGTTTCATATTCACATAGTGGAAAATATAGAACTGCATATTAACCTAATCAACCTGTTTGGACGGGTCCATTTCAATAAAATTCCACCATTATAGTTCATAAAGACAGAGAAAGGATGGACTCAAATGGCACCCCAATAAGGTTATGAAACACACTTTCTTTACAAACAGTGTATGGCACTGAATTTTTACTGAGCCTTTAGGTCTATATTATTCAGAGGTAGTGTTCTTATTCACTTCTTGAACTTTTGCACATTGACCTCAATTTCCTTGAATGCCCCATGATATACAGTATCTATATACTATGTGTGCTGCATGTTTAATACTGTTTGATGCTTTTTCATTTGTTGTTGGATTTTCTCTTTTTATTTAATTCCATTTTATGTTTTTTTTTCTTTTTATCTTAGACAAAAAAGATGAATACGTATTCCATTGTACTAGTTAGGTTCAAAGCAAAAACAATTTGCTAAAATTTTGGCTACAATTAATTTCAGATAGTAGCAGCTTTGTTAAAGTCTTAAAAGACAATAAACATAATTTATAAACACAAATGAGAACATGGATGTGAATTCAGTTGTACACAAAGGCTAAAATGAATTCCAAACTAATGTAAAGCATTTAATTTGAACTTACAGTCATGGGACAATAAATTACACTTTAATATGGGTGACAATGTGCTTGCATATTTCCAGGCAATTACAAAAACCAGCGTCCCTCTGGGACTACATAGGGCTAGAACATGCCTTCAGACAGTACTGTTGGCACAATTACAAGAAACTCAATGGAGGAAAAAGGAAAAAAGAAATCTAAATCAATAACATTTAAGCTAGAACATACCTTTCATTCTGCATCAATGCCAATGAGGTAACAAAACTGAAATAACAAGAATATTGCAACTATTTTCACATGCTTTTTTCATTGTTTAGTAATCAAGCTCAACATAAACAAAGATATATGTTTTATAAATCAGATTGGAATAATTCTGAACAAAATCAAAGAACTATGATAAAATAATAGCAATCAATCAGTCTTCATTTGATATTGTGTCTCTCACACATACAGTACCATTCATAAGAAAAACATGATTGTGCTGCTCAGGGCAATACTGTAACTCACATGGTACACAAAACCAAGTGGTATGAGTCTGTGTAGCTCCATTTAAGATTGATAAGTACTTTTAATGTTTGCTCATAAGTCTTTTCTTGGTCCTGATGAGTATGTGGATCTGTTATTCTTCTAATCACGCTCACTCCACCTAAATTAAGATAACCGTAATTACAACCCAGCTCAGAACTGGAGAATACATTTTCACCTGAGAAATTCTACATGTTTAGGATTAAAAACACAAAAATGAAAAAAAGCTTCTTTATTCAGAAATTAAATCAAAAACACCTATCCAGTGTTTCTACATATGTTGTTGTTTTGTCTTAGTAGAGTAATATTTTACTCTACTTTCCCCTTTTGTATTATTAATATGTTGCATTGTCAGAATGCCTCAAATCTTACAGACTTACCACTCTTTATAAGATATTGTACTTTATAACTTCTCCCCACCTTCCCTTCTACATTTATAACCTCAGGCAATTAGGTGTAGTAAAAAACTATCAGGAGTTAAGTTACAATTTAAACAATGTATTATTGATAATATTCATAAATAATAACAATATGCAAAGTACATTTGAATATTGGCAACCATTCAACCTGATTAAATGGTGATGTGTAGTTTCAGGTGGCACACGGTTACTTAAAATGTCTCTAGTTAAGGCATCATTTGTGGTCAGATTTCTTCAGAACAGGCCGCATGCCTGTTTCAATATGGCTGCCGAGTTGTGCTCTTTATTGTGTTGTCCTTTTAAGTTCATGGTGTAAGATGGTCATTCATCAGTTTGGTAAGAGTGAGAGAGCGAGGTAAAGCAAGCAAATTTATAAGTTTTCTGTCCAACCCATAGTGCCAATAGGGCATTGTGGTACTTAAAGGCTTTTGATACAAGACAGTGCCAAACAGCAATACTTCAGCCCAATGGGGCAGAGAACTCCTTCACACCTACCTCAGTGAAGCTTGCCAGTTAGGCAGTCTGGCTTTTCTGTGGGGATTGAGAGAGAGTCCTGCAGAGAAACACTTACCAAACTTGTTTGAGGCACTTCCCCCAACCCTGTCGTAAAATTACAAAGAGACTCATTCCTAAAAGGGGGAAGGAGTTCTTAAACCATGAAACCATTGCTGTTATTATCTATAATGTAACACTAATATTGCATTGCTTTGTCTCAGTTACAAATAAAGACATACAAAATATTTATCGACTTGTATGCAAAATTTCACATCACAACAGTTGTATATTAAATAATTTTACAAAATGGAATAAGAAATATTAAAACAGATATTTTTCTCATTTTCAAAATAAGTAAGACATAAAGAAGATGGTAGAATGTTTTAATTAAATGCAAAAGAATAAAAAGAACAACAGTAATCTGAATGCAGACACCATTGGCTCTTTTTGATTTCTACAAAAACTGATTGAACTGCTGTTATCACTTTCCAGACTGAAGATCCTGCTTATAGTTTAAAATCAGAATTTGAGTTTGGAGTGAATGGGAATATTTAAAACACAATATTAATGTCTCTGTATGACCAAACTCAAGGAACTAGCAGTCAGCATTTAGGTTTTACAATAATTAAATGTTATGCCAACTGTTTGAACTGCCTACTACTTACATTTAAAATACACCAGTAACGGTCCTAAGTAAAAACAATAATTTCATGACTCCAGTTCTAAAATCACAACACTGAATTCCAGTTCATTTTACAGTCAATTTTAAAATACAGCTTGCTCCTTCTCCTCAGGACATGAAGGTGGGGAGCAAAGGAAAAAAAATTATGCCTCAGACCATGTTCTCATTTTTTCACAGGTGTAGACCGTAAATCAACCACAGAAAGCTATGCCTGAGAAGAACACAAGAAACCCTGGGAACCATGAATGCCCTTTGAGGTCAGTGCAACCCCTGGTCATCTTTGTCAACTTCAATCACAATGACCAGGGGCCTCATGTATAACATTTGTGTGTAGAATTCACATTAAAACATGTGCATACATACAAAAAAATTCAGATGCACAAAACTGAGTGTAAGCCAACTTCTACGCACTTCTGTTCCATAAATCCTGGACAGCGTGAAAGGTAATACATATGCACGCACCTGCTGCCCCACCCCGACTTCTCCCATAATTTTCCATATTTTAATATGCAAATCAGTATAAATATCCACTTCTGTTCAGTGTTTGGTTAAAAGACAATTGTAAAAGCACATGAAAAAAGAAGAATTTCAACGAATGCAAAATGGAGGCAAGGAAAAACGTACTATTTGATGGCTTACACAGTTGTATAAGTAACAAATGTGTGGCAGAGACACTCAAAAGTTCAAGTTCAGAAAGCCACACAGTGCCCGAAATAAAAAAGAAGTGGTCAGATATCACAGTCGACATGAAAAGGCGAGTTGCAGCCTGCCATCTGTTTATTCTGTTTCAGACAAAATTACAAAAGCTGACCCCCATGTGCTGGTCAGGCAGTGATGGTGCTGCTGTGCCGAGCATGTCTTTGGGCGCTGGCTGTGCCACACCTCTGCCTCAGAAACCACTGGGCAAGCATCTGACTGTGTGCAGACGAACACTGTTCTGAGTCATAAAATGCAATAGTGGATGCTGTAAGAGATGTGGGCAATGAACTAAGGAATATAAGGGCTGTACTATGTGATATTGACCACAAATTAAATGAACTGGTTAAAAAATAAATGCTGAATCTGATTACCTGTTTTTATATTCAACTAATTACATTCAAACAAAGTTGTAATGCTGGCAGATCATTTGGGCCAGGTTCACCATACTGCATCTCTTCAGGTATGGGCTAGCTACGATTGTGTGCCACATTATGCAGCGCGCTACAAGCTTGCACAATGCAACACACAAGTTGTGCACTATAGAGCAGTACATTAATATAGTGGAAATGCTTTCTAGTTACATAAACAAATTCATTCTCTGTAGGTACCTTTATAATGTTGTACCAGCACTGAGCGCCACAATGGATCGATTCTCTGCTCTTTATCCTTAAATGGACTGCTTGCCTTTTGCCACGCTAGTTGGAAAAAGCACCTGTGATTGTGCAGAGCTGTAATTTTTATAGGTTCTCCAGCTATATAATATATATGTAATGCCAGCTCATTCTTTGGGTGGTTTATCCCTGGCTTATGTAACTTGTCCTGTAACGTGCAACAGCAATTTGTGTGTGGTTGACCACTCTGATTACATTTGAAAAACCGGACATTGCTGCAAATTGCGCTTTCATGTTTCCCAGTTCAACCACAGTGTGAGGAAATCTTACATATCTGGTTGACAAATGGATAATACCATCCTATACAACTGTCATGGCGCAACTCAGTGATGACTGAGAAATATCCATTCAGTCAGCAAGTTCAAATTTAACAGCTCCTGTGGTTAAAAACCTGAGAGTGGACAGAACTTGTAAAGGAGCAGATAGAGCACAATTCCTCAAAGTCTGCCTTTGTAAAGCCGGCACCAGTTCAGCACACAGCTTCAAGAGGACAGCTCTTTGAAATCAAAATTGACTTAGAAGCCAGTCATCATCATCTATAAATATGTGCACTCTTCTAATTCTTCCGTTTGTGATGTATTCTAACAACGCTAAAGCAGCTATAGTAGTTGGACTAGTCCAGCCATTCCGTGCACCATTATAGTCATATGAAAAAGTTTGGGAACCCTCTTAATGCTTTGGATTTTTGTTTATCATTGGCTGAGCTTTCAAAGTAGCAACTTTCTTTTAATATATGACATGCCTTATGGAAACAGTAGTATTTAAGCAGTGACATTAAGTTTATTGGATTAACAGAAAATATGCAATATGCATCATAACAAAATTAGACAGGTGCATAAATTTTGGCACCCCAACAGAGATATTACATCAATACTTAGTTGAGCCTCCTTTTGCAAATATAACAGCCTCTAGATGCCTCCTATAGCCTTTGATGAGTGTCTGCATTGTGGATGGAGATATTTTTGACCATTCGTCCATACAAAATCTCTCCAATTCAGTTAAATTTGAGGGCTGCTGAGCATGGACAGCCTGCTTCAAATCATCCCATAGATTTTCGATGAAATTCAAGTCAAGGGACTGTGACGACCATTCCAGAACATTGTACTTCTCCCTCTGCATGAATGCCTTTGTAGATTTCGAACTGTGTTTTGGGTCATTGTCTTGTTGGAATATCCAACTCCTACATAACATTATCCTGAACAATTTGTTGATATTGGATTGATTTCATCTGACCCTCGAATTTAACAAGGGCCCCAGTCCATGAACTAGCCACAAAGCCCCACAGCATGATGAAACCTCCACCAAATTTGACAATAGGTAGCAGGAGTTTTTCTTGGAATGCGAAGCGCTTTTTGTTATGACCAAATAACTCAATTTTTGTCTCATCAGTCCAAAGCACTTTGTTCCAAAAATGAAACTGGCTTGTCTAAATGAGCATTTGCATACAACAAGCGACTCTGTTTGTGGCGTGAGTGCAGAAAGGGCTTCTTTCTCATCACCCTGCCATACAGATGTTCTTTGTGCAAATTGTGCTGAATTGTAGAACAATGTACAGATACACCATCTGCAGCAAGACGTTCCTGCAGGTCTTTGGATGTGATCTATGGGTTGTCTGTAACCATTCTCACAATCCTGCACATATGCCATTCCTGTATTTTTTTTGGCCTGCCAGACCTAGGTTTAACAGCAACTGTGCCTGTGGCCTTCCATTTCTTGATTACATTCCTTACTGTTAAAACTGATAGTTTAAACCTCTGAGATAGCTTTTTGTAGCCTTTCCCTAAACCATGATACTGAATAATCTTTGTTTTCAGATCTTTTGAGAGTTGCTTTGAGGATCCCATGCTGTCACTCTTCAGAGGAGAATCAAAGGGAAGCACAACTTGAAATTGACCAGCTTAAATACCTTTTCTCATGATTGGACACACCTCTCTATGAAGTTCAAGGCTTACCAAGCTAATCCAACCAATTTTGTGTTGCAAGTAATCAGTATTAAGCAGTTACATGCATTCAAATCAGCAAAATTACAAGGGTACCCAGCCAGTTTTTCACCTTTGATTTAATTTCATACAACTAAATACTGCTTCACTAAAAATCTTTGTTCGGAAAGCACCCCAGTACTCAGATGTTCCAAGGAAATGAAAGACATACCACTGTTATTTTTTTTGTTGAAAGTAGAGCAAATTATTATGCAGGATGAGAGGAGAGAGGTTCCCAAACTTTTTCATATGACTGTATATTGTTACAGAATGATTACAATCAAGTGAATTAAACTTGTAAACGATATGCAATTAATTTTGGTGTATTTGATAAATCCCACATCATAGACGTGAATCTAAAAAAGAAAAGCAGAACACAGAAACAGTAGCACTGCTTTGACTCTGGGTGTCACCAGTTTGTAAAACCAAGCAGAAACTTGCGTATGTAAGGGGGTAGGCTGCCATGAAAGTCTCAACATTTCTGTGCATACACACCATTTATACATGAGGCCCCAGGTGGTTGCACATAAGAAAGCCTGTCAGACGTTTGTGAGTAATTTGCCTTTGCATGGCATCGGGATTGAGTTACTACTTCTCCAGGAAAGAACTTAAAATTTGGGAGACTCAAAGAATATTGGTGAGTCCAGTGGTACAGACAGCCAAGCATTAAATATTTACATGGCTATATGGGATTTTAAAGTTGCTATTTTAAGGTTGCAAACCACTGTGGAAAAGAAAAGTGCTTTCCCTTATTTTATAATGAATTGGCTTAAGCACAAGTTCCTCTCCTGGTTGCCCAAGTCACTTGCTACAATAAAAATATACTGTATAAAGTCATAAACAGCCTCCACCACACTTTACAAAACATAAAGCCTGTCCAGTTGTGACCCCTAGGAGCAGGCCTGCTAAAAACTATAAGAATAAATGAAATGACCAAAGGACTTACAGTATTTACTTATATGCTTCCTGTTAATACCCTACTGTACTTATCATAGTACAGAGGAAACTTCGACTTTGCATTTAAATCAACATTGAAGGTTTGTTATTTTAGCATGGCACACTTTGTTAGAGATTTTGCTAGCTCTATTCATATTGATTTTCTTATTGTTCTCTCATAATTTGACGTGTATTAATTCTCTCAAAATTTTCACTGTCTTCTGCCATCTCATCAGGGCACTTGATGTGTCAAGGAATAGATATGACAATGAGTTGGTCATTGGTGATGACAGGACTTTATATTAAATATACTGGGTCAGCACTGGAGTAACGCATTTATCATTTTCAAGACAGACTTGTAGCACTAAAAACCAACATTATTACTTTAATACCTGTTGAAATAACCTTACACAAATGCAGCATCCAACATCGGTATTGGTGGTTATAAACACCATGTAAAATAAATATTAAAATGTTTGAGAATGATATATGATGACTTAATGGTGAATTTTTTTGAAAACAATAATTAAATGAATGAGAACTAATACAAACACATGTATTAGCAGTGAAACCATTGTAATGTACTATACATACCTGCTTCCTTCAAACAACAAAATTTACACACTAACATATGATATAGTATAGGAATAGTCCTTAAATAATCAGCTTATTACAAATTATTCCAGTACATATTTTGATCCTTTTGCTTAAATAAGTATCTTGACTCACAATATGTATTAGTGTAATAATTTCATCTTTATAAAAACAAGACTATAAAAAAGTATGACTTTAGTGAAGGGTGTGTCAGCATGCATAAGTGGTAGTGTTGATAAGTGTAAT
Organism: Polypterus bichir lapradei; assembly: GCA_026402145.1. Classification (NCBI taxonomy): domain Eukaryota; kingdom Metazoa; phylum Chordata; class Cladistia; order Polypteriformes; family Polypteridae; genus Polypterus; species Polypterus bichir. Next base: position 5,828,101 of record JANRMT010062831.1, read on the forward strand.
TCCCACACTGAATTAAAAAAAGAAAATAAGGTTACAGACGTTGGACAATGAATGCTATACAACTGATAGACTGTAATGCTAACTTTCTTTTTTATTTCTTAGTATGGTAATAACCTTTATATTTCACCTACCAAAAGCCTATTTTAAGCTGTTATTGCATATGCTAATCCATACTTGCTCATATAATTTTGGATCCCTTTTGCCAATACATACCACCTTATTAGTTTTACGATTTCCATTGCACTGACCAGTTATTTTAAGATTCTTTTCAACAAATGTTATTACCTTTGTTTAAATGACTATTTCTGAGTATACCACAAATAGTACAGGTTGCAATGTGAGATTGTTTTATGAGAGTGTTATAATGAGAAACCCTTCTTGCAAAGGTAGTTCTCTTCTTGCATAATGATTTAATGGAGTAGTATGGAAATGGCTTTACTTATTGCTCCAAGTTTTAAAATTTCTGCTTTTGTTTTCAGGCTGAAGATTTAGGTTCCCAAGGGTAAACAGCAACAAGTTTAAAACTCTTTTAATCATAGAGATACAGTATAAACATTTTGAATTCTGCTACATGTTGGGATGTTGATGAATTCACAATTACTATAAAGACAATTGTTCTTCTTTGTTCTAAACTTGAGTGTGTACTTATGATAAAACTCACTTGTGTCTTGGCTTACTTTCTTCTATCAGTGTAACAGTGTAAATTACCTCTGGGATAACAAAAGTTTTCACTCTTAAAAATAATGGTCACTTAATAGCACTTTATGGTTCTTGGGTTCCTCATAGAACCATTGCTTGTCCAAGCACTATTCCATTCTGGGATGGGTTCTTTTCATATAAAGTTAGCCATTTTGCTTTGAAAAACTTCCTAATATGTCGGAAAAAAAAATCTTTAAAGTATAGGAGTGTGTAGGACACTAATGGTTTAAGAAATCCTGGACTTAGCCTGTGTTACTGGATATATGGAACTAGAGTTTGTTTAAAATTATGACTCATTGGTATTTCACAAATCTGTCACTTT